>JANHFM010009209.1:79390-92817 GCA_032468115.1 Grayia smithii
GATAGATAGATAGATAGATAGATAGACAGACAGACAGACAGACAGACAGACAGACAGACAGACAGACAGACAGACATATATATGCTATATATTGTGATTTTAATATTAGCTTTATAATCTTTCCCTCCCCCTTATTTCTGTCTTCCTTGTTTTATTACAGATTGACTACACAGGAATAGATCCAGATAGTCCCTGTAATAAATGTTTAAACGTATCTTGGAATGCCCCATCCTGCTACTGCGTCATTAACTTCACATTGGATCAGTCGTTTGAGGTATGTTATACTCTCCTCTGTCTAGTTTTGTCTACTATTGTCTTGCACTCTTTCATTCTAGCAAAATAAATCAAGAAATAGGTGAAAAAGAAAAAGACAAATGGGGGGTTCTTGAATGGCCAAGACAAATCCTGGATCTAAATCCCCTTGAGATTTGGATTGGGCTGTGAATGCAAGAAACTCCTCAAACATCAAATGGCTGAAATCTGCATCCGAGAGTAAGAAAAAGTTCCTCCCAGTCAATTTCAAAGACTGGTAAATAGTTATAAGAAATAACTACGAGGTTGTTTCTGTTAAATGGGACAATGACAGATATTGAGCCAAGGGTGTGCTTATTTTCCCCACAGAAGGAAATGGCATATCTCTTAACTTCTTCTTGAATAAGTGATTGCAAAAACAGTTTTTCCTAGCTTTTTTGTTCAATTGAATCACTTTTATAAAGCGAAGATAAAATGTTGACAGGCCTACCACATATGTTAAAAAAAATCTTTAAATATATGGCTGAAGGAAAATGATCCTTCTGTTCTTGTGTAGCTCCAAAGTGGAATGCCTTTCGTAATAAATCTAAAGCATACAGGAATGGGCAGTATACACGCAGCATAAATTGATTAAATAATTGAATCTAAAGCGAGTGGGTATGTGGTACATTTACGTCACTTTAGTTGAACCTGATAAGAGTGTGGAAACTTATTTTTTACAATGGTTACCTTTCTTCATCAAAAAATCTTTATGCACTGATCCTACATGAACTATTCTGATTTATTAATTTATTGTAATAAAAATTAGGTCTAGAGCAGGGGTATCAAACTCAAGGCCCTGGACCCAGATCCGGCCCATGGGATGCTTAGATTTGACCCATGGGGCTGCCCTGAAAACAGTGAAGGACTGGCCCGCAGTGCCTGTGCCAGCAAAAACAGAACTCAGAATCGTTTTCGCTGGCAAAGGGTTGCAGGAGGCCATCACAGCCGAAAATGGAGCCTCTGTGGGTAGCACGTGGTCCTCCTGAGCTCTGTTTTCAGTGGCAGAGGGCTGCAGGAGTCTCAGCGAAAAGAGCTCGGGAGCCTGTTTCCACTGGCAGAGTGCTCGGGCCACCACGGGCACCCCTGACACAAGTGATGTCAAGATGGCCATGTCTACCCTAGCCACACCCACCCAATCGAGTTTGACACCCCGATCTAGAATCATGTTAAATGCATGTGCTTTTCACTGTTGCTTTGCTTTCTTTATAGCAAAGCAGAATGGGGGTTTTCTGCATGCATATTTTCAGAGATAGCCAGAAGTAGATTCCAAGGTGTCCAAGTGAGCCTTGTAAAAAAGGCAACTGTTTTAACAGTCAGAAACATTTTGTGCTTGTTTACATTAAAAACATCTCTTTCAAAGGATTTGCGGAGCCCATAACATTTAGCATCAATGGAATTTAGACACTATTGAAAATTATTATTTTTCTTATCCCTGTATTTCTATGGGTAATACCTAGTGTAGAAGGTGCCAGAAAAATCTTACCAAAAAATGCTGCTTTACCTATTTTATATTAAACTATCCACACAAATTTTCCTCGCCCTGATGGATACACATTCTACAGCTTAATTATCTCCTGTTACCACTAAAGCCAGTTTTAAGTTTTAGAACAGACTTAAAAAATCCTACAGAGATGAATAAGGCAAGAATTCTGAGAACCTAGTGAAACTACTGCTGTACCTAACTACATGGATGTTATAGTCAGTGAAACATCCTATCTTATTTTTTTTAGGGCAATGTGTTTATGTACTATGGATTATCCAACTTTTACCAAAACCACCGTCGCTATGTAAAGTCTCGGGATGATAGTCAGTTAAATGGAAATAACATTTCTTTACATGTAAGTAAAATTCTTTGGGTATGTTTTCATGATTTTCCAAAAATGTGTTTTAAATATGGATATTTTTGTGCATATATCTGTGTGTATTAGAGTTTGCTACATTGTCTTCTCATATATCTTCCTTTTGTTCTAAATATTTATTTATTGAATTTTTACTTGTTTTTCTACCGAAGAATCGTGCTGTAGTTAAACATCTGAGTAGGTTCCCCATTACTGTAAACAGAATAATGAATTGGGAGTAATTCTAGATTTTCAGGAGAAGGTTTGGGATATGTACAAAAGAGTGCAATAATAGGAAAAAGCCTTGCTGAAGAAGTGAAGTCTGTTAGTATAAATTTGAACATGGGTTGAAATAAATTACTTTACCTCTGTATATTAGTCATTTGGCTTTGGAAGTTCTAGCCCAAGCTTACCATAAGAAATTATTAAAATACAAACAAACATTACCCCATTGATCAGTGGCAAGATGTGGATTTAATGTTAAATCTTTTAACATGAAAACATGTTACAAAAAGTATTCTTGCACTTTAGATTTAATGTGATGATTATATTGAGGAGCTTTACTTTCATGATATCAAAATTGACTTTCTTTTTTATCACTTAGAAACCTAGTAAGGAGTGTGAACCTTACCATACGAGTGAGAATAAACCTATTGCTCCTTGTGGAGCTATTGCCAACAGCATGTTCAATGGTATGATATTTTTGAAAGTATATTATGATACATTATACTTCTCAATTGTGTTCTATTTAAATCAAAACAAAGAATGTTCATGAAATCCATATAGTTATTCTCTACACCAACTGAACACTCATTCAGTTCAGAGAATATTAAGTTAGACAGGCGATTAGCCAGGGTTAGTATAAGACATACCGATCCTTATAACGTGACTGGCATGCTAATTTCACCAAAGTGAAGGCTAATGGAATCACCCCCTCCTTCAGTGAAGCCAATAGTATTTTATACATGTCCAATCACATGCCACTTTCTGGAAGATCTGCCCACTTCCTCAGGAGTTGTTTCAAATTTGTTCCAAGAAATCATGCAAGATCATACTTCCGTTCCAATGGCCTTGAAGTTCATGTTTATTTGAGATACTTTTTAAATTTGTGTCACTGAGAAGAAAAAACATTAAGTATGCACATTTCTGTATATTCTGCACTTTGGTCATTTATTTTGATAGCCGGAATATGCCTTATGACAAAGTTTGCAGAATCACTTGGAAATACATCACCATTTCATTTCAAAACCAATGTACTTAACACTTTTGCATAAAACAGAACTATATATAAATTATTAATAAAACCTAGATGCTGATTAGATTTTAATTATTTTTCTTTTTAGATACATTGAGGCTTGTTCATTATGGCCACAATACCTCTAAGCCTGTGAATATTTCTCTGCTGAGAAAAGGCATTGCTTGGTGGACAGACAAAAATGTTAAGTTCAGGAATCCTACTGGTGAAACAAATAACTTGACAATACTTTTTCAAGGTAAAAATATAATCAGTGGCTAATTGCTTATATATTATTATGCAACAGTTCTCATTGGGAGCTTGGAATGGTGCCATTAAAATGGCTGAAATTAATTTTATTTCCATTATGTTTTTTTAAATATGATTTTAAAGTGCAAGTAGGTAAAATATATGTGACTATTAAAACAACACAGTTATTTTTAAATTTTCTTCTTAGACTTCCATGTGCATTCCTCCACATTCACAACTGTTTCATAACTCTTCTTTTAATCTGCTGTTTCCAGTAACTATGGAAGTGTCAATCAATAATTTTTGATGGAAGGAGTGAAATGTACTTGGCTAAGCATGTCTGCTTCTTAAAATTACAGAAGATGTCTTCAAAGGAGGGTGGGAATCACCATACATAATACTGAATTATAATTCGTAGTATCTCTTACCAAGGCTATAAGGAGCTGGAAAAAAAAGTAGTTTGTAAAACTGTAGGGTGCTCCCTGGCTTTGTAAAAGGAGTTACTCTTATTTATTACGTTGCTGTTTCTGTTCTAAAAGATTATATTGGAAACAAGACTGGTTGCACATGGTTTGAACGAGTTTTTACAAGGGTAACATGAAAAATGTTTTTACTGAAGCATCTTTTTCTGAAGATAAATTATCTTGACTAATTTCAGTGTTTGCATTTTTTTTGAAGGAACATCAAAACCTGTCAACTGGCGCAAACCAGTGTATGCGTTAGATGTTGATGATCTGGACAACAATGGATTCATCAATGAAGACTTTATTGTGTGGATGCGTACTGCAGCACTGCCTACGTTCCGTAAGCTGTATCGTCTTATAGAGAAGAAAGATAACTTACAACCTACTCTGCCAGCTGGGAAATATTCTTTGGAAATAGAATATAGTATCCTTTATTGAACATTGTAAGGGATGGCAGTTGATAATGTTTTTTTAATTATTATTAATTATTAATTAAACTTATATGCTGCCCAACTCCCAAAGGACTCGGGGCAGCTTAATTTATTATTAATTAAACTTATAATGTCATTAAATAGGCAATTCTTGGTAAAGTAAGACTGCAAGATAGATTACAATACAGTTTTTTTTCAATTGTGTAACCCAGAACTAGACCAATTTTACAAAACCACTACAGCAGAGTGCTCCAAATTTATATTGATATACAAATGGTATTTGACACGGAATATTCTTCAGTGTTTTCAGTCTTAATGCTGTCTACAGCAGCCTTACTTTCCCATTGGCTTCTATAGTAATGTGTAGATGGCTCTGTCTTGCACTAAAACACTTCCCACAGTAGGATAAACTGACTAAGTGGATTAATGTATCATTCACCTAAAGGGGCAGAGTGTGAAAAGGTTGTAGGATTACATGGTAGAGTATTTGTCTAAATGTGGTATATTTCATTCTAATATTATTTGGTTGTATGGCATGGAAATAGTGTAGATCATTCCCTGGTTTTAGAATCATGCATATTCTCAACCAGGGAAAGCCTACATATATGGAAGATTGCAATAATATTTTTCTTATTGTGTGAATACATTCATAATGCTAGGAAAAGCCAGAAGTTACTTGGTTGGTGGCTATAGTGCTCCATTCCTTTGTATTGTTATTGTAAGAGGTGAACAGAGCAGAGATAGTATTTAGAAGCTAATTAGTTCAAGGACCAACTCCATAGAGTATTGGGTTTAAAAGCCACTGGAGATTTTCTTTAGTTAACATTTTTAAGATTGGATGTTGCTCATTCATAAAGAGATCCACTAGCCCCCTCCAACCTAAAATCTCAAATGCTCCCCAACTTTCATGAGATTCAAATTCAAGTATTGCTGTCCTAATGAGGATATAGCTACATAATTGAAACAATCCTCGAGTATTATCTCACTTTTTAAAAAGTTCTGCAACTAGTAAACTTGGTTTCACTTAAAAAAACAACAACAAATCATTAGTTAGCCTACAATACTTTGTGTAGCAGAATAGCTTCATAATAAATAGATTGATTATACCATTTTGTATTGCTACCCTTTTTTGTTTAGGCTGATGTTTAGTATTATGCAACTTCAATATTTCTGTGTGCTTTTCCTATGCATATGTCAGATTATCCTGTGCACAGCTTTGATGGGCGGAAACGGATGATCCTGAGCACCATTTCTTGGATGGGAGGCAAAAATCCTTTCCTGGGAATAGCGTATATAACAGTGGGCTCCATTTGTTTCTTTCTTGGAGTAGTGCTGCTTGTCATTCATCACAAATACGGAAACCGGAACAATAGTGCAGACATTCCCAATTAATCTAAGTGCTCCAAATCACATGTACTGCATGTGCATCAAGGCGAGTCCAGAGTGGACACAGCTTTTGAAAGCTAGATCCCTGGTAGTTGCTTCTGAGACAGAATACATAACCATATTTGAAGCCTTCATTTCCCTCACAGTGGATTAACCTGAAGATAAGAGCTGTAAAACAGTATTGACGAGGGGCTTTTTGAAATTTGCTTCTTGCTGGACAGGTGCCATGATGCGCATATAGTCTTTCCTCACCTAATGCATCTGCTGCTGTTTTGTATGCTTTACATGTCAATACTGTATAGCAAGAATGTGTTTAGAATAGCTTCTTAGCATTTTAAGGACCGACGGTGTGCTGGTTTTTAGAAGGAACAAAAGCCTGTCTACGTTTTGTCAACCAAAGTATTTCACACATGAGCTTTGTAACTGAACGCAATATGAATTAAGCCCAACTTCCTGCTTAATGTTCACAATTCCAGTAAGTGTGTTTTGACATGTGAATTGGTTCAACTAAAAGCTTACTTTTTGCCCAGTGACATGAAAGCTGCTTTCAACATAGAAGTAACTGTGGCATAGAAAACTCTTCCATTAAGTTCTGCTCAAATATCCATCGTACATTCAGCACCCTATGTGGCTGAAAACACTGAGCTTATTCCAATAGAAGTAAAGAGATTTATTTACTGTGTCAGTAAATAAAAATCATTTCTTTTGGTTACAAAAAGCAAGGCTTTAAGAATGTATTATACTTGAAGCAGTCTTGAAGCAGGCTGCTTGTCTCAGAAGATGCTACAGTTCCTTCACTCAAAGCTCTTGTGTTCCTCAAATATTCCATAAAAATAAGCTAAAAGTTGCTGTGGTGGGATGTGAAAACGTTTGCATCTTGCACACTTTAAGTCCAATCTGTCCACATTGTAAGAAAACAGACCAGGGACTTTAAAACTATGTATATATACATATATAAGTATACATATATGTATATATACATACATATATATACATATATATATATATATATATATATATATATACACATATTAATACTAAGATATATATATATATTGCTGTGTACATAGATGTTGTTTTACAAGAAATTTGCTTGTCAATCTGAATGTTTGCTATTTAATAAATGGTATCATTTGTTTTATGAAACAATGTTGTTATCTGAAATGTATCTCCTTAAAGCAGCTTTATCTCTGGTGGCTGTCAAAAACGACTTGAACAGAGTAACTTTGGAAATCCGGAATTTAACAAACAGAAGTAAAATCTAATAAATTTCCCCCCTATTCAAGTAACTTCCATGGACAAAACTTTTTCTATCCCCAAAATACTTCTTGCATGCAAATGTTTTTTCTAGCTCCTATAATATACAAATTAATATACAAATTATCACCAGATTATGGATTCAGAATGAGTATTCAATAAGAGTTATCATTTTACTGGTAAAGGATAGTCATACTAATTATAATATCCCTTTTAAATTATAGAAGAAAGCAGGCAATATGGGCTTTTTTTTACTGTATTATATAACTGGTTTCACACAAAGTAAATGGATTTAATATGAATTAGCTCCGGGTGTATGAAGTACTCACCCCTTAAACTTACCTTTTTTTAGGTGGCTGTTCCAAGCCTCTGGAACAGCCACCCAATTGTAAATACCTACAGTACTTGAAATCAACTTGTATTCCCCCACTACCATCACCAACTTTGTTGGTTTTGATGATGGTAGTGGGAGAAATAAGTTTTATCTACTTACTAGCCTATCTTAACAGGCAAGAAATCTCTTTACCTTCACATAAAATAATCTTCATTGATTGTGTCAGCTTCAATTGTCTTAACCCTCTTAAAGTTGACAACTGTTTCAAACATGCCTATTAAAAACCTGCTGCCTTCTATTATCACTGTTTCCTACAGTAAGAAAACTAATTATCTTAAAAGCTTGTTGTAAATACATTCAAATTTACAGCAAAGGATTTTTATTTTTAGAAAAAAAATATTTTTACCAAGAATAAAAACTTATAACTTGACAAAAAAAAAAGATTTTGTATTAGCTGATTTTTCTCTTGTAGCTATGGTCAACTGGCAGTCATGTTTACTGTGAACAACTGGTAGAAAAAACTGTGAAGGATGAATTCCAGCAGAACAAGATAAGAATTTCATATAAAACTAGTACAATTTGATCACTGTATTCACAACTTGGCTACTTTGTCACCCTATCATACACTTAAACACTTACCATTTTTACATTAAGCATAGTTTGACTCTTGGACACTATCTGGACAACAAGATTACCCATTCACAATATCAGTAGAAGAGTTTTTATGCCTTGCAGGAATAGGGGTTGACACTATGCAGCAGTGTGATTCAAAGGGGAAAAGACAATTTGGAGTACATGAGTGTTGATATAGTGCATACTGGCAACTCATGAGGCCTTCATTTTGATTTAAGGAAGTGCCAACAGTACATGTAACTCCACAGCATTGTCTGGATCATTGCACAGTCCTTAATTATTAAGGAAATATTCTGTTCAACAAAAAAAAATCATGCTAAATTATTAAAGTGTTGATCATGACAGTTGAAAAATAATGCCTTTGATCCAAATCTTGCATTTTTTGCTTTGCACATCTAAAGACAGGTGGTCCTCGACTTAGGACCATTTGTTTAACAATGTTTAAAGTTACAACAACCTGAGAAAAAAGTGATTCACAACCTAAGCTTGAAGTTATGACTGTTGTACCACCCTCATGGTCACATGATTATGTTTTGGGTGCTAGGCAACTGGCTCACATTTACAACCAGTTGCAGCATTCTGCACTCGTGATTATGATCTGCAATCTGCCTAGCTGGTTTCTGGCAAGCAACTTCAATTGGGGAAGCCAGATTTGCATTATGCATATCTGCATAATAACCATGTGATTTACTTCACAACTGCAGTAAAAATGATCATAAAATTGAGTCCAGTGACATAATAACTTATTGACCATATTGCTCAGCAACCAAAATTCTGGTCCCAACTGATAAGTCAAGAACTATTTGTAAGAAATAAATATAAACTCTTCAGCCAGAGGAAATTTCTGGATTAAGTACCGTATTTTTCAGACTATAAGGCACATCTGACGCACCTAAATTTAGAAGAGGAAAACAAAAGTTTTTGGCCTCCCTTTTTTGGTCCTTTTCCAATCTTTTGGTCTGTTTCTGGGCCTTTTTTCAGCCCATTTTTGAGGCTATCTCTGGCCCTTTTGGGGGGCTGTTTTTGAGGCCTTTTTTGGCTGGTTTTTGAGGCTTTTTTCAGCCCATTCTTTTGGAAAAAAATGGGCTGAAAAAAGCCTCAAAATCAGGCTGAAAAAAGCCTCGAAAATGGGCCAAAAAGCCTTAAAACTGGCTCAAAAAATGAAAACAGTCCAGAAAAAGCCCCCAAAATGGGCCAAAAAGCCCTCAAAATGAGCCAAAAAAGCCTCTAAAACAGGCTGGGAAAAGCCTTGAAAATGGGCTAAAAAAAGGCCTAAAAAGGCCCCAAAACAGGGCATGTGGAGGCCAAAAAATGGCTGGAGGATGGGAGGGGTTTTGGCAATATTCGGTCTATAAGACACACAGACATTTTCGCCCCCTTTTGGGAGACAAAAAAGTGTGTCTTATAGTCTGAAAAATACGGTAACTATTTCAACTTGTCTTTTACTGAATATTAACAAAAAGCAGTAAGATATATCAGTGGATTTACAAATTTAGATTAATCTGTTTAGTGTGGAAAAGAAGGCATCTATTTCCATGTAATATGCCATCCAGAGTTGCTTGACTGTGATGAACAGTGTATAAATTTAATAAATAAAAATAAAAGTAGAGGAAAGGAATGAAAGTTGCTTGTATAAAAGAAACAAGTACTAAAATGGGCGAGTTAAGCAGTGACAACTAATATTATATTTTTGGACTAAAAAGAAAAATTTGGCACAAGGCAGATTCTTCTAATAATGAGGCAACATTAAAAATTAGCCTTTGGAAATGTTGCCAATTCCTGCAATGGAATGACCTGGATTATTTTATTCTAAAATAAATTCTAAATAGCAAGTAATTCTATAAAACAGCCCATTTCCTTAAACTGTTAAGAGTTCAAGAAATCTCCAACTGAGTAATGACAGAATAGGTTGGATGCTAAATGCAACATTGGGAGAATGTTGCTTCTATTAGAATGAGTACACTAAGCATAAATATACAAGGAGGTTATGGAATGACTTAAATGTGTTCAATAACAAGATTCTGCTATCAGTTACATAATCAGACTTTTCTAATGCTGTAATCTGAAACACTAAATTAAAAAAAATAGCTTTGGATTTCACAGCATGATGCATCCTTGTATACTACACAGGTGAAACCACCTTCTCCACTAATCTTTTCACACATTTTAATCTTGTTCTAGAACAGTGGTTAAACTCGCGGCCTGCAGGCCGGATGCGTCAGATGCTGTCCCCGCACAGTTTAGCGAAGGGGGGGAAAGTCCTGATACGTCATGTGACGCTGCCGTGATGATGCAAGTTATACACCCGTTTTAGAACTTGTAGGGACACTTCAGTGAGAGGCATGCACAGCAGTATGCACATTATATTGACACTTCTGTTTTCAATGGGACATGTAGTGCTTCAGATTTGGTGGCAAAGGATGTGGGGCAGATGGGGATACAAGCATAGGAATTGGTCTGCAACTCTATCCTACACATCTTTTCCCAGATAATGCAGCAGTTTAGGTAAGGTAATGCTTGTGCATTAAGGAAACAATTTGTGCTTTAAGGAGTAGCAGGAACTGCTGTTGTTGGGTCTTGCAAATTCCAACACACCCTTTTGCCTTCATATTTAAAACACTGAATAGCCCTAGTAAGTACAGCTAGGATTATGTGTATTTCATTTTGGAAAAATGGCATTGTGAATGAGTATGAATAATTCTGTGCATTACCACTTGACAAAGTTATGTATATTAATTCTTTAATGAATGTCCTGGTTTTAGGTCTGAATTGGTTACCTGTATATCCAGTTTAGTAACCTTATGTAAAAGTTGGTTTTACATTTGCTTTCATGTTAGATTACCGAGAACCGGACAGGAACAGATCTGGTGTAGTTGCATTCTCAACTCTGTTCACATGCCCCAACTTCAGAGATTGGCCCTCCAAACCCGACTGAGCTTTCCTTTAGAAGCCTGCAGATGTCACAAAGAAAAAATTGACAAGATATTAACTGGTGGAAGTGGGCCTTGGAAAGCCAGCCAACAGAGCTATGTTGATAATCATAGACTGAAACTGAACAGTGGGGTGAATAGATCCAAAAGGGCAGCCAAAGTGGCATTTGGGAATGCCCCACCTCATCCAGGGTCCTTGGATACCCATTCAGAGTACATGTTTTCAGTGTGGTCAAGGCAAGTAGGTGATGTAGTTGCAAACTGAGACGTCTAGCATTCTGCACATGCTTGTTGTTGTTAGTTGCGAAGTCGTGTCCGACCCATTGTGACCCCATGGACAATGTTCCTCCAGGCCTTCCTGTCCTCTACGATTCTCTGGAGTCCATTTAAGCTCACGCCTACTGCTTCAGTGACTCTATCCAGCCACCTTGTTCTCTGTCCCCTTCTTCTTTTGCCCTCAATCTTTCCTAGCATTAGGCTCTTCTCCAGTGAGTCATGCATATGTTACTTCCTTCAAATTCTCCAAACTGAGAAAATTGGGTAAATTCATATGTGCTATAATTTCAATTGTGGGGAATGTTTTAGTCTCCGAGGCACTATAGCTCAAACTGAGTTTCAAAATGAGACTACATTATAAAACAACTTTATAGAATTTTAAAATGTAGCCATTATATGTGAGGATTATTTTTTTTCCCCATACACATATAGCATTTGCCATTGGAGGTAAATTGCATTTAGGCTACCATACTTTGCAGAAGGAGGGGGATGGAAGGGCAGCATAATACCCCTAGATTCTGTTGCTGCCCACCAAACCCCCAACTTTTTAAAAGGTTATAAATCATGAAGAAATAGCATTATCTTCATATATACAAAAGTCCCAGTGTGACCAATATCTAGAAAATGAAAACAGTGGATGGATGGAACCAAGTATTTCCCTGAAGTTTAGGCCATCAATCCAGGAAAAAGCTGGCATTTAGGCATGAAATCTTGTCTATCTGCATTCTATTAAATATAGATTCTCCACTGAGCTGATCCAACCTCAGCATAGCAATCGCTATGCTATATGTATAGTTCTTGGCAATCATTCTATTTTTTAAAAAATAATAGTTACTAATCTGTTTTTTGAATGGTGTATACTGCCCAGATTTTAATTTTAATGGGACAGACTTATAAATGTTAGAAATTACAATTAAACTCATGCCAGGCATGATCAATCTGGCCATCAGCTTTTTTTCAGACAAGGCTAAGAGAAATGCAGTCATAAAATGTCACTGCATTATTTTTAGTTGCCAGCCAGCTCCAACAAGGCTTGGTGTTTATAGGACACCTTATCTTTGTAACCATGATGATTGTCATATCACCCGGCTATATCACCTGGTATTATACTTTATGCGCATGTCCGGAAGACAAAGTTTTGTTTTGCTTTCTACTTTCCTGTTTCTTTTTCTTCTCTTCGTGATGTTAGCTGTTGAGTTTTGCAATAATGTAGGCAGTTAGTATTTTTACTTTTATTTCTAAAATAAAGTTATTAGAATGTACTTTGGGTTTTAATTATTTTTGCATGCAACGGAGAAACCAAGATTCGCTGACCTCTATCAGACAAGGAATTGGTGATAATGTGAAAAACATCCTTTGTAGTTTTGAGGAGGGGGGCAGGGCGATGTTCCAGGCTCTACTTTATGTCCTGTTATAAAACTAACCAACTTGGGATGCAGAAGTTTTTTAGTACTCCCCAAGAGGAAAATGTTTACTTTTTCTCCGTCGTGAAAAGCTGACAGCAACGTTAGCATTTTCTAAAGAATTCTCTAAAGATTCTAAAGATTGTAATAGAGAACTTTTTTTTTAATTTAAAAAGGCCTCTCCACATTTTAAAAATATCGCTGGATAAAGCAACGCAAATTCGGCCAGATGTCGTTCTGACACGTGAAGCCGGATGCTCGATCCCAAGAAAAATCCAGAGCCGATTCTTCTGATGGATCCCCAATAGTTGTTCTACGTTACTTCAAGTTTCTTCTCCCAGTTACACGTACCAGAGGATTAAAAGAATTTCCCTTTCGAAGCAGGCGTTTTTGACTCAATGACCTCGTCCAAATTTCAGAAAAAAGCCGAGGCTTCATCAGCCGAGGCAAAAAGGCGCCTTTCGGGTTCATTATTAACACTGCCGACTTTATAGCCCAAGTGGCTTCTCGTTTGACCCCCAAAGTTACACACGTGCAAAAAAGGAGGAAAAAAACCAGAGAAGAGAAAAATAAAAAATAAAAACTCCCTTAAAAAAAACCCTTTTAGGTCACAACCCAGCCTCCCTCCCTATCTATAACAGGGGTCTCCAAACCTTGGCAACTTTAAGACTCGCGGACTTCAACTCCCAGAGTTCCTC
>JANHFM010009209.1:113843-129836 GCA_032468115.1 Grayia smithii
CACAATTCCTCAGCCAGCAAAGCTCTGGGAGTTGAAGTCCACAAGTCTTAAAGTTGCCAAGGTTGGAGACCCCTGGTCTAAGCTCAAGCTCCTCTTTAATTCCCAGCAGCAGCAATTGATCAAGGACTATACAGTCAAGGTCATCTAGGCCAACCTCTTTCCAATGCAGGAAACAAATTAGTATTGCATCTCAAAGATGGACATCCACCTTCTGCTTAGAAGCCTTTAGGGAACGAAATTTTGCTATTCCCCTCAAGACAATAACATTGATCACTCCCAGAATCCCATCACTTACAATGTTCCTACAAATAACTCAAACCATTCACCCCCTTTTTTCAGTATTATTCTTCCACATTTCCCAGCATATCATCATCAACAATACCCTCTTCCCTTCAAGGTTTCTTACCATAGCAATGATCCAATAAGGGATTGGACATGTTTGGCACATAACCTTCAGGGGGACTGTAGTTTTGGCAAACAGCAAAGGCTTCTGAAAACGGAAAGGAAGTTAAAGTTTTGAATACCTCTTCGTCAGTCCTCTGCAGTTCCCTCAATTAAGTCACAGAAGAGAGCAAACAACCTACTGCTATCTGCCTCAAATAAGGTTACACTCTGCACTGAAGCAGTATATACACTGTACATTCATAGACCAAACTCTCACTGGATAGTATAATAGCCAAGAAAAGAGTACAGGGAAAATTGGGCTTTGCTGGAAATGGTCGTTGTGGGATTTTTCAAAACAGAATAGGCTGACTTGACGATGGGCAAGAAAGAGAACCTTGATGTCCTTATAAGAGACTCACTAATCTAATGGGAGCCCATACATAGGCAACCCCCTACATTTCTATGGGTTATCCTCCTAACTCAGATCCTTTGACACTTAGCAATTAGGCATAAAGCTACAGAAGTCAAATGCGATGGCAACACTAAATGGTAATTCTATCATTTTATGTAAAAGTCAATAAACAATTATACGTCTTAGAAATATAATGCAACATTTCACAGGTAAAATTTTGTGGGAGTTTTTTGTATTGAAGCAAACCAGACTTCACCAAAATCACTGAATGAAATCCAGAAAAAACTATTCAGAAACTGAAGGATACAGATACAAATTAGGCCTCAAAAGAATTATATGTTTTCCATTCAGAATTCAATGCCAATATAATTTGTTTACATTTAAGATCTCACTATTTATGCCTTATGCTATATCCACAAAATACTTTATTTTTTATTTTAGAAGAACAAAGAGCAAGAAAAAATGTGTCTAGTTCATGAGTAATATAAATATGTAGTTAAGAGAAATTAATAGATTATTTATAGCATGAAACTGACATCTTCCTTCTACAGCTGTTCAGTCTTTCAACTATTTGCCTGGAAATGGATGGATGTTTATTTTGAGATGAAAACTAGGATTTTATTAAAATTTTTCAAAAGAGCAATAAAAATAATACAATCTAAAAAATGACAAAACTGTAAGAAAGTAAGAAAAGCAAGATAAATAGTTCCTCCCATTATGTCCTCCCATCCCCTACAATTTTTCACCTCCTCTTAAACTAATATAAAACTCCTTATCCCAGAACTTGTTTCTTAACAATAGCCAAGTAACATCATCTCCAATCAGATTATCTGCAAAACATCCAGAGCTCTAAAATATTAGCATTTATTAACATACAGTATATTAACAATCCATATCTTAACTCTTTTGTAACAAAATCCCATTTAAAAGTCGTAAGATAGTCTGGATATCTTTAAACAAATAAAATTTTAAAAAATCAAAGTTTATCTCAACAAATAAAACTATTTCTCTTTATAAAACACAAACTCCAACATACAATATTTTCCTCATTACAAATACCAAGACTTCCAAAAAAAGCCTACTCCAAATAGCAACTTAGAATAGAATAGAATTCTTTATTGGCCAAGTGTAATTGGACACACGAGGAATTTGTCTTGGTGCATACTCTCTCGGTGTACATAAAAGAAAAGATACATTCGGCATGAGTCATAGGGTACAACACTTAATGATAGTCAGGGAACAAATAAGCAATTGAATCATTAGGAAACAGTAAAAATCTTAAGGATACCATGTACGTACGTATGTATGTATGTATGTATGTATGTATGTATGTATGTATATATCATACACACAGGCAGGATATCCCTTGTGATAAAATTATGATAAAATTTAGCTTTCATTGTTGAGATAGACACATAGGAATTTCTTGAAAATTTCATGTCACTGGGAACAATATAATCAAAATAGAAGCTTACTGTACTACCTTTTATTGAGCAGGTCTTGTTTTCTTTCTAAAGAAAACAGCTTTCTTTAATCACCATGTTATTGTGATTGGAAGACAGCCTAAGATCCAAAGAATTAGTTTATGCATAACCAAGGACTTGTGCATGCTAAGTGGGATTTGTACAACTTCTTTCTTTATACATAAAAAGTATCCATGCCCTGTCAGAGAAATTTGCTTTATAAATATCTAGTTTAAAAAGCTGTTTGTGCAGTGGATAAGCAAATTTGCTTTGAAAGAGAAATCCCCGAAGTCTTCTTGGGTAACCAAATAAGATGCATGATTCTTTGGATCCAGGATTTACATTCTAAAGCTGCCCTGTTAGAGGAAAATAATAGGCATTTAACTCAATGGGAGTGAAGTTAGAAAAAGACTAGGCTAAGCAGAAAAAGTTTCAGTCTTTTGTATGCTTAGCTTAGATGTAAATTGCCCTTGATTCAGTGATTGGACTTCCATTTATTTTGAACTTGGACAGGTAGAATTTGATTATTGTGGAAGTGGGTGCTGCCATATCTAGGAACCTGAAATTCATTTCTTATGAACTTCTATGGAAAAGTTGCGCCGTTTCCTTTATAGCAGATAACCAGATAATCTCTTAGGAGATAGAAGTGACATGACGAAAAGCTAAGTGCCACATTTGAGTTTTTTTTGTAAATCAGGTTACAGATTTTTTAAAATGTTGAAGACTTTTCCCCACAGTTGGCCTTTTCAGTTTATCTGGAATCCGGTCATTGGATCACATCAAGATAGGCTGCTGCTGTCCTTAGCAGTTACAGCCTAAGGCCTCTGCTGCTTCAGGTCAAATTTCCTTCAAGGTTGGTGGTGCTATTTTTTTTTCCCATGTACTCATTTTTTTTAAAAAAAGAAAAAGCATGCTCAGGTCATTTGTCTCTGCCTTTGCATTAAATTTGTCCTGAGCTATTGGTTTGGAAAGAATATTTTATAATGGTATTCTTTAAAATGTTAATGTTATTATTAACACATGTTGCATGAATTAGATACTACCTAATTAATTTTTTGTGTGTGGCATTAGTATGAGTGCCTTGAAAGAAGAATCAGTTGTGCATGCCGATTAATATTCTAATCTCACTGCCTGTGTATGGACAATAGAAGAAAAATAACATTTGTTCTTGTACTACTATTACTTGTGGTAGCATCAATGCCAAGCCATGTTATCCTATCTCATTGGAAATGGCAATCCATTAAGAAGCAGACAGTATTTTAAAAATCTTGAAATGGCCAACTCACAAGTGCATTAAACTATTTAGTTTTAAAAGAGTTAATCACTTGCAAAGCACTGTGCCCTTACAATCAACAGAGCTATATTAATATGATTGTTACTATAGCAGTATTTAACATTCATTTATGGATTTCTAAATAGTCCACTGTTAAATAGTTTTTTTAAAAAAAACATGTTTAATTTTACAGAGGTGGACATCTTTCAAGAAAATCCTGATATAACTATATACCTACGTATGCTATAATCAATATATCAATATTGATTTGTGTTTGCCAATCAATCCGAAGTGTCAAGAAAAGTATGACTGAATCTCATATGCCTTTATTAAACCTTACGTACAGTAGTTAAAACTTATCTTTTTTGTAGTACGCATACCATGCACTGACAGTGAATCAGTAGAGGACTGCATGACTTTGCATGACTGATTTAACATGAGAATATCATTATAAAATATTATTATGTAATGTCTTTGGCAATGATCCTTGTACATGGAGGCTTTTGCCCACTATGGAAGCTACAGTAAATTAAAATAATAAAATTGACTTTCATATATCTATCTATAGATAGATGGATATCATATATCATATACCTATATATATCTATCTATAGATAGAAAGACAAATGCATGATGCTGCTAGATAGCATTTGTAAACTATTTCTTTCTATACTATGTTCAGTTCATTTTCTTGCTGGTTCCCACAGATTGATACATAATCATTTGTTTGGATCCCTGATGCCTTTTTCCTTGTTTTCCTCTCTACATCCTGTAAATAAATGTCTATACATATATCTTGATGTTGTCTTTCCATAATTAACAATTGTTGTGTGAAATACCATACTGGCGTTTTGTTTTAAAATGCCATTTCTTAGTATGGGAACACCTGCTACACACAGAGCATAAAAAATACTAAGGAGAGTTTACACCTCAGGACTGGTATAGCAGAGTGGTGTAAACAATCAGAAAACTTAGTTTCGTGTACCAATATATTCAACTGTGACAGAAAATACAGAATACTTTCTTAGTAACATCTTATTTCCCATTTTACATATTAGCAGCATATACAAGAAAAGCTACTTAGGTGGCTTTTTGGAAATAAGGGGTTATATTTGGGTATGATGTAAATTGAGCAAAGAGCCGCTTAAATCTTACCACATTTCCCACAATACCTATAGCTCTGCATACTATCTATAAAGATTCAGTGAAGTACAAATATGCAGAGATGAATTTCAAAGAGTTACATATTCTTTGATGATCTGCTGAAAGGGATTTTATGTTCTTGTCAAATGACCTCATGGTGTTATAAGCAGGTTGTGATTTGGCATGCTTTTAAGAATTGCATCCAGCATGTTAAGAACGTTCTTTTAATTGTTTTGTGAAAACGTTTGCATATGTGATTATTATCTGTGAACTCATTGTACATGTATTGAAATGTGTTTTCTATTGTGCTTGATTCTGCTGGCCATTCTTGAATGACTTGGCAATTCAAGAAACAAATGTTTTGTTGCTGTTCTCTGTAATGCATAGTTTCTTTGATACGTTTTGTCATGTTCATCGGCTTGCAACCCCCCCTTTTGCCAACAGCATACCTTTATATGTGTTGGAAACAAATTTATGCAAAGACATATCTTGGCAAGCTTTGCTTAACATATTTTAAAATTAATCATGAAATTAATTTCTTCAACATTTAAACACACTTTGCTTGATATAAATCTTTTGCAGTTAATCCACCTTCAGACTTGAAATTTAAAATTATAGATGAAAATACCGTTCAAATGTCATGGGCAAGTCCATCTGATGCAATAGAAGGTTACAGGATAACACTGAGGTCTGCGGCAGGTAAGATTGAATGTTCTTTTTTTAGAAAAAAATCTTGAACTCTGAATTAATGTGCTTTTGTTAAAGTGTCTCTTTCTTCCTGATTGATTTTGAGCGTAGAGAATGTCTAAGTACAGCATGAAAAATTTAAAAGGAACACCTTCAATTTGTCAAAAATTGTACTGAAAATTACATTACAATTTTATTCAGGTCTAGGCTGCAGAAAGATGTCCTGAGTTTAGTTATTTTTATGCTTTAGTAAGCATGAATGGAATTATAGTCTTAATTAATTAGGAAAAAGCCAATAGATTCAGCAAGCTGAAATTTCAGAAATGTAAAAAAACTTGTAATGTCACATTTGTAGGTGATATTTTCATGCAAGTATGAAAGGAACAGTATTTCTATCACAATACTTGGTTTATCAAGTGTATCTGTGATAAGTATCTGCAGATATTTATTACATTTTTATATTGGCTTATCTTTGATTGCTAAGGCAGCTTCAATGGGGACCTTCCTTCATTGTATCCAAATGACAAAATCCAGTGGGTTTTGTGGTCAACTAGAGACTTGAACCTCAATCACCCCAGTTTAAACACTATAACTATTATGCTACAATATCTGTAACATGCAGTACTGTATGGATAAATCCCTTGCTATGAGTTATAATAACCTGAGCCTCTATCCCCTACTATTTCCTTTCCTGGACAGTTTAGATGATCTTATTTTTCTTGTATGTTAACATGTATGTTAACAAGTCCCTTGTTTCTTTTCACATCTGCCTAAGTCAGTGGTTGGCAAACCGCAGCTCGCGAGCCACATGCGGCTCTTTGGGCCCCCTCCTGCGGCTCCCTGTCGGATGATCCCACCACTGGGTGACCCTGTCCCTCCCCTCTCGCCTGCCTTGAGACGAGAAGGGTGACTGCGGCGAATAGAGACTCGTCCCATATTCCAGATCGGGAGCGAAGCACCCCTCTATTTGTCTCTTTTTCTGGCCCTTGTTGGTGCTGTGTGCACCTCGGCCGCTGGGGGACACACGTGACTTTCCTCTGGAGAGGGGGAAAGATGAGAGAGAGAAAGAGGGAAAAGGAGAGAGATGAGAGAGATAAGAAAGAGAGGGAGAAATGACAGGGAGGGAGAAAGATGAGAAAGGGAGAAAGAGATGAGAGGGGAAAGATGAGAGAGAGCGAGAAAGAAAGAGATGAAGAAAGAGGGAGAAAGATGAGAGAAGGAGGAGGGAGGAAGAAAGAGGGAGAAAGATGAGAGAGAAGGAGGGAGAAAGAGAGGGAGGGAGAAAGATGGGAGGGAGGGGGAGAGAGACCTGTTTAAAAGAAAATACCTGAAGCCACAAAACCTGGGTAGGGATGGCTGGGGAGTGTCATGTGATGATGGGAGTGAATGATGTCAAGTTGGCCACGCCCACCCAGGTTTTGTCGCTCCCGGTGTTTTGTTTTCTGTGGGAAATGGGCCCAAGTGGCTCTTTGAGTGTTTAAGATTGCAGACCCCTGGCCTAAGTGATTAATAACAAGAATATATTTAGGGGATGGAATGCTGGTTTTATACATCACTATGGTCTAATTTGGTTTGTTTGACTTTGGTGAAATATATTGTGTGAGCCCATTCATTGCGTTTTGTAAACCATGCTTTATAATGTATTCTGTGAAACCAGATAATTCTTGTTTATTCAGTGTGAATCACGTGGTTAGGCAGATGTGTGAACCAGATCATACTGTGTATAGTGGCAGTTGAATTCAGTGTCTAAATATGTTTGGTCAATACCCTTGTATTTAAATTATTTTTACTAATATTTTTGTTTCGTTTTCCTGTTCATGGTTATTAAAGCCATTAATTTTTTAAAAAGATATTTCAAGACCTTAAAGACTTCCTAGTTTCCTTGCCTTAAGAAATGGGAAAAGAACTTCATTTGAATGGCTACTTGCTAACATTAGAATATGCTCATTCTTTTTGTGCATGATGATGCTCAAAGCTCAAAGCATATGCACCTTGAATGGATTATTGCTAGCTTTTTCAGGAAATCAAATGTCTGTGAGCTTTTAACATTTGTTTCTTGATATATAATTTTTGAATAAATGGTTATTATGTGATTTAGAAGTTCTGATTATAAAAATGTTCTTTGTATATCATTGCAGATGATTCAAGTAGAGAATTTACCTTAGCACATACGGTTACCCAAACTTTATTAACAGACCTCGTACCTGATACTGAATATGTTGTAACAATAAATTCATATGATACTGTAGATGAAAGTTTACCTGTCACTGGACAACTTACAAGTAAGTTTGCAAAATTGACCCAGATGTTGCTTGGAATATAGTTTCAATACTGCTACAAAGATATATTTACTATATTTTAATTTATCATTTGTCAAATTTATATGGCGCTTAGCTTGAGATGTGAGGTGACACTGAGCAACTTACATATGTAATATATGTAGACATTTGACTTCTACCTTTTAAGGTTGGACTTAATTTGTTTTAATTAGCAAATAAATAGGCTAAATGTAGATTTCAAAAAATCCATGTGATAGTTGTAGCAATAGCATTTAGAGTTACGTACCATTAGGACCATATTACTTTACAGCACTCTCTGGGCAGTTTACAATGTAACAGCATTATTTGCATATTGCCCCCAACAATCTGGGTCCTCATTTTATTGACCTGGGAAGGATGGAAGGTTGAGTCAATCTTGAGTCGGTCAGGATCGAACTCCAGACTGTGGGCAGAATTTGTCTGCAATACAGTATTCTAACTACTGCGCCATCAGAATTCTGTAGTAGTAGTAGTATTTGTATATAATTTGCAGCTTCATTCAACATTTTATTCTCCCATTACCATTTCAGAGATCCATAAAAAGTAGACAAATGAAAAGCAACCCTTTGATACTGAGAAGATTTTCTTTTATTTTTTATTAAGCTGTGTGTTCTGTTCTAGTTCAAACAGGTGGCTTTGTAACAACAGGAGTAAAGAAGACTGAAGAAGTTAATTTGCAAAGTAAGTAATTTTGTAATGTTGCTGCTTCTGGTATATGGCAAAACAAGGCATCTATTTCTAAACCAGCATAACCAGACTGCCTAGAGATAGACCAATGTGTTTCTGCTCTTCACAGTATCCTTTCATTCAATTCCTATAATCCACCTTGTTCTGACTGGGAAATCCAGAAGTTAAAGTCCAATAAATATGAAAGCATCACATTGGAAAAGACTGAAACAGAAGATCCGTTTCCATGTCAGGCAAATTCTAAAGTATATAAAATTTATGTGCATCATTCTTTGGTTCGTGCTTGTTCTTGATGGCCAAAGAGGTGAACTTTTGTTGCCCATGCTTTGGGCATTTTCAAATGTGTTCTTTCCCCTTTCCCCTTATTTTATCCTTTGATCCAACTATCTCCATATTGTGAACAACAGTAAGATTTTTGTTTGGCTCAGGAGTTATGCCAACCATTTTAGATTTGATTCAAAGGAACCCTTTTGTCAATAAACAGGATAGAAACTGATTCCGATTTCAAAAAGTCATCAAATGTACTTTCTTTACCTTATTCATATAATAAGAGACGAATATGACAATTATATAGTATATTCTGGGCATAGAGTGGGTGGGTTGCCTAAAGCCCATGAGATGCTGTTATTTTATTGTTTAATGGATTTGTTTTCTGCTTCCATTTTAAGCTTGTACATTAATATATTTTGATATTTATTTTGATATTGTGTTTTTATGTTATGTTAGCTGCTCAAAGTTATTAGTTACAATGATAGTCAGTCCTTTGCACCAACTGAAAGTAACAGGACCAGCTTAGAGTAGCATGGGAGGTGGTCTAGAATTGGCAGCCATTAGCAGAGGAAATTAATTTTCCTTTCTGTAAGAGTGAACTTTCCATGGATCATTACATTTTTTCCATAATGTCAAATTTGGAATATATGTATATTGCTATCTAGCTATCTTGTGTCTATATAGCCAGTTTGATGTAATAGTTAAGGCACTGGGAGAATTTGGGAGACTTTGTATTCTAGGATTGCCTTTTAGACAAAGTCACCTGGGTGACCTTGGGCCAGTCACTCTTTCTTAGCCACAGGAAGCAGGCAGTGGCAAACCATTTCCAAAATCTTGCCAAGAAAACTGCAGGGATTAGTTCAAACAGTTCCTAGGAGTCCACAATGACTTGAAGGGATGCATGGATACATGCATAAGTATCTTCTAGCTATCTGATTCATGTGCATGGACCCCAAATAAATTAAACATTTAGAATATATGAGCGTACATGTGAAGGTTAATTAATAATTCTGTTCCATTATGTTTCAGAGTGTTCCATTAGTGCTGTTACAGACCTAGTTTTTCTTGTCGATGGCTCTTGGAGCGTGGGTAGAAATAACTTTAAGTACATATTGGACTTCATCGTTACTCTTGTATCAGCATTTGATATTGGAGAAGATAAGACAAGAGTTGGAATAGTCCAGTACAGTACTGATACAAGGACTGAATTCAATTTAAATCAGTATTTCAGAAAAAGAGATCTCATTGATGCAATAAGAAGAATACCATATAAAGGAGGCAATACAATGACAGGTATGAATTTTTCTTTGATCACATAAAAATCCTGAATAATCATGAGATATCAGCCATTTTTTGGGGGGTGGGTGGTGCTCTCTTTTATGACTTTCCTTTTGAATTTGATCTTAACATTAATGGTTTTGATTAAAAAAAATCAATTTGTTTTGTAATTTTAGGAGAAGCTATTGATTATCTGATTAGAAATGCTTTTACTGAGTCTGCTGGAGCAAGAAATGGCTTTCCCAAAGTGGCAATTATCATTACGGATGGAAAATCTCAGGATGAAGTAGAAATTCCTGCGAGAGAACTTCGTAGCACTGGAGTTGAAGTCTTTTCTTTGGGTATGTTCAATTCTATATTGTTGTTGGTGGTTATTGTAATTTATCCACAGAGAGAAATTTAAAGCTCTGTATTTTGCTTGTATTAAAAATGCACTTCTCCCATGAAAACTATAACTAATTAGATTACGTTCTTAAATTCAAGGACAAATAGAAGTTAGAATGCCAACTATACCGTAAAATGATCCTTTATAGAGATTAAAATAATCTCCAAATACTTTTATTTTATATAATTTCAGTAATATCAACAAAAGTAGAATGCTTTAAAACATTGCTTTGCTGAATTAATAGTTTAAACCTGATTGCCCAAGATGCAAAAAAAAATTTTTTTTTCTACAATTGTGCTCTTCTCTTAATCTACTGTGCAGATTTAGTATAATGGTAGTACAATACAGTCCTGTTGCTTCAGGCTATGGATGTCCATGTACAATAAAGAGAAGAACATGCTGTATCTAACAATCTGTGGGCTGAGAAAGCAATAACAGATTATTTCATCTCCCAGTATAAATCATCATACGGTCAAACTGGGAAAATAAGAGCAGTGGACATTTTATCTCAGCAATGACAGGTAGTTGAAGTATTGATATAGAAAACTTTCATTATATCAAGAGTAAGGGAGCCGCCCAGAATTGTTTGGATACGAGATGGGCGGCAAATAAATTTTACAAATAAATAAATACAGGAAAAAGAGAAGTGTGAGCCAGGTTTTTTGTCTTGGAATTCCCACCACAATGGAAATGGATAGTCTCAAATACAAGAATGGCTACGTGCTGCATAGGGGTGGGTTCTACTTACCTTTACTTTTTGCGCAGAGCACATAAACGTAAGTACGGGCGCTTGAGTGGGCCTATCTCCCGGCCATAGAGAACCGGTTCAGTGACGTCACACCAAAACCGCTACCAGATCGCACGAACTGGGCTGAACTGGGAGCAACCCATCACTGGTGTCGCATGATTGGGCAAACTTGTTTAGTATTGTTCTCTCTACTATTTTCTAGGAATCAAAGCTGCAGATGCCAAAGAGCTGAAGTTAATGGCATCCCAGCCCTCGTTGAATCATGTTTTTAATGTGGCCAACTTTGATGGCATTGCGGATATTCAGAATGAAATTGTCTCACAGGTGTGCTCAGGCGTTGATGAACAGTTGGGTGACTTGGTTAGCGGAGAAGAAGGTATTTTTTTGAAGTCTCACTGTAATTAACTTCATCCTTAAATAAATATATAGCTGTAATAACAGGACAGCAAAAGTATCATTTTCTTTTTCCTGACTAATATTTCTGGTTAACAAGGCAATGAAAATTTGTCTACCATAAAGCACTTTAGAAAGAGCAGTAAGGTAGACCTTGAGGCTCCAAGGCTGCGTGAAGTTTCTAAAATATATAACAATTATATAATATTTGTTACTCATTGTAGGGAAAAATAATTAAACACAATGGAATAATCATATCACTTAATTAGCTTTAAATTTAAATTAACCCAGATTAATTTTTCCTTGAACAGTTTTGTAATTTAATTTATAATGCTCAGTGATTGGTTGGTTTCTTCAGTTGACCTCTGACCAGTGCCATTAAGGAAACCATCAACAAACCCAACCATATTGGATACTTTTTGTTCTATATCCAGCCTTTTTTAGGGAAGGTAATTGAGGAGGTTGCACTACAGTTACAGAGAATCCTGGAGGGTATAGATTTTCTGGACCACTTCCAGTCAGGTTTCAAGCCTAGGTATGGGACTGGGATTGATCACACTTGTGGATTACTTCTATCAGAAATGGGATAGGTGCAGTGTGTCCATTGTGGCTGCACTTGATATCTCATTGGCTTCTGGTACCATTGAATACAATACCATTGTCTTCAGGCCAATCAGCTAGCAAAAAAAAAAAGTCTGGATGAATATCATTCCTGAAAATATCCAATTGGAAGTTTTTTCTTTCTTTCTGGGATTTGTATATTCACTTTCCAAATTTATACTCATTTAGAAAGCCACATGGCAGCTATTAAACTTAATGATCGGCCAGGAGGGTTCCTTTTAATTAGGCAGATGAAGAGACCAGTGAAAGCTTGTTATTGTTATATACTACAGTTCCATGCATATCTGCTCAGAATTAAGTCCCATTGTGTTTAATTGAACTTTATGAAGATGTGTTAAGTAATCAGGATTGTTTTCTTGGGAATAAGTTGCACTGAACTCAGCATCGCTAGGTTCTGAGTAAATATAGAGGGACTGACTTCTTTTTCATCATCTATGATGTTCCAATGTCCTTCCATCTGTACAGGATAATAAATAGTCATAATTCAGTCTACATTTATTTGTTACTTTCGTTCAGTTCATAGATAAATTCTATAATCAGATTGACTAGAAAAATGATATCATTTGCTCTAGTATTTATTTACCTATGGGCTATTTGGGGGGTTTAATATTTAGCATTAATCTCTTGCTCAAGAAGGGCATATTTATGGCTGCATTTTTGCTCATTTTACAGCTTTAGAACCTCCTTCAAATTTGGCAGCCTCACAAATCTCATCAAGATCTATCAAAATCACCTGGGATCCATCTCCTAGTGACATAACTGGTTATAAGGTGGACATTATTCCAATGATAGCTGATGCCAAACAATTCTCAATGAATGTGGGGCCACAAACTACTGCTTTTAATGTAAAAGATCTTTCAGCAGACACAGAATACCAGATTAATGTGTATGCCATGAAAGGACTGACTTCAAGTGAACCTGTGTCTATAATGGAAAAAACACAGCCAGTGAAAGTTCGAATCGGTGAGTCGTTGTCATTGAAATGATCTATTGTATGTCAATGGCCAAGTCATGCAAAATTAAAATACTACAGAGAAAAATAATAATTTTTTAAAAAAATCTTGTTGCATGGATTTTTGATAAGCTGATAGAAACATTTGAGACCCAGCATTCTAAAATGAAACCTTCTGCACCATGGATGGGAAATTCCATTCTTGGGCAAAAATAACCTATTCAATCCTTATGGTTTATTGAGGCCAACACCCAGACTGTCATGATAGCAATTTTAAAAAGTGTTTATAGAGTCAAAAAGGACCAGCATAAAAAGTGTCGAAGGTAAATTAAGTTTTAATAAATTAGAATATGTGTTATAATGAATTTATGGAATTGACTCTACAAAATGTGGGGATGGTACTATATTCAATTAAAAAAAGAATATACTGTATACAGATGTATAAAGAATCAGTCAAGGCCCAACCTATGTTTGAAGTAAAAAATAAATGTCAGGAAATTTAGGGCTCTCTCACATCCCTCTATTTAAAGTGCAAATATAACTTTTTTTTCTTTTTTTGTGTGTGTACCATGTCCTCATGATGTTTATTTTATGTTTATTTTATTTTAATTCGATTTCTATGCCGCCCTTCTCCCGAAGGACTCAGGGCGGCTTACAATCATGATAGTCATATAAAAAACATAAAAAACATATATAAGACAACATAAACAATGAAGACAACGTACAATTTAAATGATGTTGTTTTTGTGTCACCCCAAATCACAAGCTGGGGCACCTGAAGCTTTCTTTAACTGTTCTGGTTTTAAAGAGGCTTTTTCCTCATTTGCCACAACACTTCAGTAATAATGTGGTTACAGAGGTTGGGAACTTCCTAGAACCTATTGACAATTTTTGCGTTTTGCGGGCACACCTTCTTTACTCTGGTCACTGTGAACTGGTTTTGATCATATTCAGCTTTGGCTGTAAAGATGCTTGTCAGGTCTTAAACAGGCTCCTTAAACAGACGGCTCTTTTGAAAGTATTTTAATGTGGTTGATTGGCTGTGACTGCTACCTGTTATTTTCCTCTAGCTATGGAACATCTCTTACTCCAATCTTGTTTAGATTGGAAAGAAATAAATCCAAGCAGAGTGTGGTAGAAACCCTGAAAGACAGAACGGTGGGGAGGTGACCAATGAGTAACAGAAAATCAACACTGACACTCCAAAGTCATAGAGAACCTACTGAAGTTTATTCCTCCCAGGCTTTTTAAGATTCAGATGCAGGATCATGAACAAAAACAAGCATTCTAGAGTCTTAGCAATCCAAGAAGTCAAAGTAATTCTCAAAGTAAATTTTCACACTAAGAAAGTATACAAGTTTGGCAAGCAGTAGTTTGAAGCTTATTCTCCTGCTCTCAGACCAACAGTCTCTATAAGTGTTACAACATCAGCTGTGAGCATATAGGCAACTCCTTACTTGAAAAGACTCTGGCCCCATCTTTCTCCCCCAAGGAAGGCTTTCCAACACAGGGAACAGCTAGCTCTCTTCTCAATTTAACAAGATGCAAAAAGATATGGTACTTTTGCAAAGCAAATCATAACAACATAATTGTATCTTCTTGGCTTAAAACCAACTTACTGAAATTTCATCCAGGAAACAAATAAGCATATTTTTGGTAAGAATTAATTTAACTTAACTGAAAAAGTTAAGAATTGAAGTGAAGAGAGATTTGCTTTTGAACGGAAATTCTTACAACTGTTCTGCCTTGTACCAGTTCATATTCTATGGAAGCTGCCAAGACTCTTTTGATTGTAGGGGAATAGAAAAGTGTAAGATAAATAAATAAAAATGAATATGACTTCCTTTTGGTTGTTTACAGTAACATCAAGGAACTTAATTGAGGTGCTGAATTTAAGCTGTTTGGCTCTCTTCTGCAGGCCTGTTCTGAATCAGGCTTCTCATATATTGTAAAAATGGATTCTCATTATAACAGTGGATTACTTTTTGGCACTGCAAGGGGGATATGTTCACAGATGCAATTAATTATGGAGGGTCCAATCTGAAATGAAAATGAAATAGCCAAACAATTAAAAATTATGCCTGTTATTATCATATCCTAACCTTGATCGTTAAAAAGACCTACCAGCAGCTGCATCTTCAATACAAACTCTTAACTGCCAATTATTCAATCTGTTGCTAGGCACCCAGTGGTAGGTGTGTATAATGAAGAAGATTTGAATACCTGACTTGGGATTGTCTGGGTTACCTATTGGCAACCCCTTAAAGAAGTCGCATCTTTTTCTTCGCAATTCCAGGAAGACATGCCTTAAATTTAAAGAGGTTCAGACAGTTGTTATGTGTATACCCACCTACGTTCCAATTTTATTTATTTTTATTTATTTATTTTATTTTATTTATATTTATATGCCGCCCTTCTCCTGAGAGACTCGGGGCAGCTCACAAAAACATTAAAAAGACAATCTAAAATTATATAATTAAATCATTTAGATTAAACAGTTTAAAAAACAGAAAGAATTAAAAGACCCGATCCCATCAGCAAATCTGATTAAAAAGCCTATGTAAATTGCCTTTTGCCCTTTGAATCTAGACTGCGTAGTCATACAAACAATAGGAAAGGGCCATAGGTTCTGCTTAGCAGTTGAGCTGTGATGGTTCTCTTGTGAGTTTCCTTCACACAGCCTGTGATACTTTCTCTTTTTTTCTTCTTCATTGAATTAATTATGCGCTCTTGGAGACAGGATGCTGTAATATATAGATATAGGTAGTCCTCGACTTAACAACCAATTGTTTAGTGACTGTGCAAAGTTACAATCGCACTGAAAAAAGTGACATCACAGTGTACCCATGGGCATGTGATCAAAATTCAAGCGTTTGGCAAATGGCACGTATTTACGACATTGCAGCACCCTGGGGTCACGTGATCACCATTTTACCTTCCCAGCTGTAACAAGCAAAATCAGGGGGGGGGGGGGGGGTT
>JANHFM010009209.1:136275-154181 GCA_032468115.1 Grayia smithii
AATTTTTTTAAATTTTATCCTAGCTTTATTTGGTAATTGCATTTATTTTTAATATTTTTAATGTATACTATTGATGTTTATTTTTGATTATGTGAGCCACCCCGAGTCCTTCGGGAGAAGGGCGGCATATAAATGCAATAAATAGATAAATAAATAAATAAATAAATAAATATTCTGTATATTTGCTTGCCTCTGTACAAATATCCCAACAGTTCACATCAGGAGTGGGTTTCACTTACCTTTGCTACCGGTTCACTCGCTTCTGCACATGCACAGATTGTATTTGATGATGTACGGGCGGGTGGGTGGAGCCTCTTGCTGCTGCTACTACTGGTTCGCCTGAACCAGGGCAAACCGGTAGCAACCCATCACTGGTTCACATAGGGGAGAGTTCTAAACAGGTGTCAAGCCAACTTTAATTCTGAAGGATCTGTACTTATTTTCAGGAAAGGAACTCCTGAAAATGGGAACACCAATTGCCCTCAAGCTCTACAGAACCACAATGTTATTTATTTATTTCAAACACCATCAGTATGATGGGATTACAGAAGTTCAGACTTGCCTTTGAACTAGCATAAAATTCTTGTGTTGAAGAGCTCTTGGTTTCAGCCCTTTGTGTTCTGCCATAAACACAATGACTAGTCTTTCATTTCTATGGTCCTAATCATAGTGTATATATTTCTTACTCCCCAAAATAATGGCTTTAAGAATATTTAATTCCAGGCCTTATCATGATAAGTTAGTCAAGGATCCATAGCTTTGATAGAGATCAGTTCTGTGAGTGCTGACTCCCCCAAAACTGATACTATCTGTGATTTCATAGATAATGCTATATCTATGACCAGATTTCATTTTTTGGCATTGCAAATAAACCATTTGCCTGGTTTATTGTTAAGTTGTGCAAATTCAGCATGGTTTTATGTGCTGATTGCTTCTGTGGCTTCTTCTGGCTGAAAAAAAAAAAACACAGAAGAACAATGCAACAACTTTCAAACAAGCCATGGACAGAGTATTGTCAATTAAGTCATGTACTCAAAGAAACAAGCCAGTGGGCACATGTGCATAAGACAGATTTTGTTCAGCTGTGTGGTGTAAATATATCACTGTCTTATCAGCAACACAGGCAGAATGCACTTGGTTGCTATTTTGACCGAAATCATTATAACTAATTTTTAAATACAAACATTTACACATATGCAGGTATATAAGTATATGTAAATATTAGAGGTAAATGTAAAGAAATGAATACAATTTAAATTAATGCTAATAAAAACCTATATTCCATGCTTCAATGTACTTGTTAATAATATTTTCATAAGGACTGAGAATTTTTCAAGACTAAGATTCCTATTTTTTTTCTAATTATATACATGTGCACACATACAGACACCACTGGTAGACAGTAATTGCACTGAAATTTGCAATTGTTACAGTGAAATCTCCATGTGAATTGTGTCTCCTGAGTATGTCCTCACATGAGTATGTTTTTTGGGGCAAAAGTATGAAAGTGGTTTTCTTCTCCTTTCTTCCAGGATAGCTTTTCAAATTTCTGTATCTAGATCAGTGTTTCTCAACCATAATAAATTTTAAGATATATGGATTTCATCTCCCAGAATTCCATAGTCAGCATGTTGTAATTGTCTATGTACACATTCATTATTCAATCTGATTTTGTTTTAATCTGTAAATCCCATAAAAAACTTCTATTCAAATATTTTTTAAAATACATAATTTCCCAAAGGTAAATTGCTCACTATCAGCATTTTCAAATTTCTTTTTAAGATAAGAACTACACAGCATTATTTGAATAATGTGGTAGATGTTGTGATAGTTGTATTAAGCATAATTATGAAAAGTAACTGATCAGCCAATAGTTCATATTATAATTCACAAAAACTGTATTCCTCATGACACATATTTGCTACTCCATATGGTAAATCTGTTCTTCATTCTGATATATCTGAACTGATGTATGGTCATAATTAAAACAGAATTTTATTAACAGGTTCTATTTTTCTTTAGTTTTTGCTTGACTGCAGTCTATACCGTTGTCGTGAATAAAACAGTCAAAATTGGATGGTTAGTTTATCAGCTAACAGCTATTCTTTCTAAGCATGTTCAGGCCTTACATACAATAATGTTTTAATTACTGAAGGAAATAACATTTTCTATTTTTGGTTTATGCTTAGCATGAAATAAATTTTAATTGTTTAGGTAGTGTTTGCCAATGAAACCAATAATATTAGGTCTGCCATTTCTGCCATTTATATTTCATCAGTGCTGAAATTTTCATTCCATGTCAGTCATCAGTTTGTAAAAAAAAAAAAAATCCCATGATTACATGCAATTGAAAATCCTCAGGATTTTATGTAATTGATTAATTTACCACTTAATAATGTTACAGAATTCATAATATGAATTATTACTGCAACAGAATTCTTGCAATAATTTAAAGAAATGTAACATTTACCTCAAAATGTTGCCTTTGATTTGCACCACACAATATTTCTACTATAGTTAAAAAATAAATGGATTCCCTCAGTTCAGACCATTGAAAAGCAATCCCAGAGACTTTTGCAAGAATAATAAAAAAGCACTGAACTCGGCTTTTCCCCCAAGTCCTGGAATAGGATGAGGTGAGTGTACTGTATGTTGGACTGTACGTTGGATTATATGTATTAACTGGGTGTCAGATTTTTGTTTTTAATGTTTGTGGTTTAAATAATTTTAGTATGATTTATATGTTGTTTTATTACTGATATTTTTTAAAAATTCTTGATTAGAAACTGCCCAGAGTTTGATATCCTCACTATATAAATATTATAAATAAATAAATAAATAAATAAATAAATAAATAAATAAATAAATAAAGAAAGAAAGAAAGAAAGAAAGAAACAAACAAACAAACCAATTGGGATTTTAAAAAGGCCAGAAAGGGGAATGTGAAAAGTTTGGTTTGCATATGTATAGTTAGAGACAGAATAAGAATTGTATACCCAGAGACATTTTACAGAATAAGATGGGTGACATATACAGTACATTAAGTAGATAAGTAAGTAAGTAAAGGGTTAGTGTAAATTTTAGAGCCCAATCATTGCTCACCACCAAAAACAGGTTGTCAGTGCAATGAACAATAAGAGAAAGAAAGGGGAAAAGGAAAAAAGGATGAGAAGAGGAAAAAAACATGAGGATTAATGCAGGAATAGGGTATGGCTAGTCTAAAGAAAAGAAGGACCAGGGGTGACATGATAGTAGTATTCCAGTATTTAAGGGGCTGCTACAAAGAAGACAAAGGAGCTGACTGTAGAATATGCACCAAGAGTATGCACCAAGACAAATTCCTTGTGTGTCCAATCACACTTGGCCTATTCTATTCTATTCTATTCTATTCTATTCTATTCTATTCTATTCTATTCTATTCTATTCTATTCTCCTTACTGCATCCTGGACAAATAGTTGTCCAATCTTTCCTTGAAAGCCTTCAGCAATGCAGCACTCAGAACTCCAGGAGACAAGCTGCTGCACTGATTAATTCTTACTCACTGATAGGAAAATTGTTGCCTCTTGTCCTTCCCTCTGGTGTTTTGGAGAATAAATCAACTCCCTCTTTCCTGCAATTGCCCCTCTGTTGGAAGTCTGCTATCATGTCCCATCTAGTCCTTTTCTTTGTTAGACTAGGCAAACCTAGTTCCTTCAACCATTCATCGTACAGTTTAGCCTTTATCATCTTGGTTGCTCTTCTCTGCACCCTTTCTAGAGTCTCAACATATTTTTTGTATCGTGACCAAAACTGGATGTAGTATTCCAGGTTTGACCTGACCGGTGCAGCAGCATCAAGTAGTACTAACACTTCACATGATCTTGATACTATCCCTCTGTTAATGAAGCTTAGGATTGTGTTGGCTTTTTGGGCAGCTGCAACACACTGCTGGTGTTGTGGCCTGTTGGCTGCTGGCTCCTCCAGCAGCCGAATCAGATGAGGAGGCTGCATGGGAGTCAGGGTCAGCATCAAGGCAATCTGAGAGCTCCCAGGGGGAATGGGGAATGGAGCTGTCAGAGAGACAGAGGCAGAGCCATAAGTCAGCCCTCAGATGAAGAGTGAACAGCCCCCAGGTCTGGAGGTGGCTGATGAGGAAGAGGAGGAACAGCTGGGTCTAGTGCCTGACACGCGGATGCACAGAAGCCAGAGGAGAGGAGAGCAGTGGAAATCTATGGGCTGATCCTGGGGAAAGAAGTTTAAGTTAAAGTTTATTTAAATTTATATGCCGCCCTTATCCCGAAGGACTTGGGGTGGCTCACAAAACATTAAAAAAGACGATATAGAATATAGTATAATAAAATTAATAATTTAGATTAAAACAATTTAAAAACAGAGAAAAATTAAAAAACCTGATCCCATCAGCAGATCTGATTAAAAAGCCATGTCTTCAGATCACGACGGAAGGAGCGGAGGTCAGGGGAAGTCCAGAGGTCGGTGGGTAGTTCATTCCAGAGGGCTGGTGCCTAATGTTTCCAGAGAAGGCATGTTTCCTAACCCCCACCAGCCAACATTTCTTGGCTGACAGGACCTGAAGCATATCCATTCTGCCAGACCAAATCGGATAGATAGTAACAGTGGGGGGGTGGGGGTGGGGGAATGGTCCCTCAAGTAACCCAGCCCCAAGCCATAAAGGACTTTAAAGATGACAACCAGTACCTGGAAGCACAATGACAACCAATGCAGTGAACACAAAGTTTGAAAGACAGGAAATTCATTAAGTAACTCAGCAGTGTAAAATTACTGGGCAAATAAACAGTTTTGATACAGCCCCAATTATACTTTCATGGGAAGGTAATTCTATAGTTGGATACTGTCCATATTACATAGCACTGACAAAAAGGGTTAAAACATAAACAGAATAATATGATTGTATAACCTAGCAAGATTTTATTTGTATATTTATTTTGAGATGAATTAAAATATGGGGCTAATACTTACAATTTTTGGAAAAATTATTTTTAGTCATAGGATCTCCACGAAACCTGAAAGTAACTGATGAAACAACGGATAGTTTTAAAGTTGGATGGTCACCAGCTCCAGGGAATGTTCTCAGATACAGACTTGCATATAGACCGGTTACTGGTGGGGAAACAAAACAAGTAACCGTCCCAGCAAATGAAAAGGCAACCACTCTACATAATCTGATGCCTGATACAACATATGAAGTTTCCTTAACTGCTGAGTACTTGTCTGGAGTTGGAAGTCCATTGGATGGACATGGAAAAACTGAAGAAGGTAGATAACCAACATCCTGCTTTTGCAGTCAAATGAATTTTCATATAGGATAAAGCAATAAAAATCTACTAGCCTATCGTCATTGTAATACGAAGCTATGATGCATTTCACTGGTTCATTGGCAGCATGTAGAATAATTGTTTGACATGTCTCATCTTGAGTGTGTTGATTAGTGCATATTAAGGCACAAATATCTGTCATTGCCAATCTCTGAATCCCGGTTCTTTGTAGAGGCACACTTCTTTTTAGCAATGGTATTTATCTGTATCTCTTAAATTTCATTCCAATAGCCAAGCAGATCCCTGTTTCTTATCTTTTTTCTTCCTAAAATTGCAGCTTTTAGCCCAGAGATCTATTCCTAACCATAATGATGTCAAAATAATGAAACCTGTCCCCTTTTGTACTTGCATTGTGACACCGCACACAAGTATAGTACAGAAGAGTTGGAGTTTGTGTCATGAGGTCCCATGCCCTAATTTCATACTTGAGGTAGACAGCTATGGTCTTCAAATATTACTGTGTTGTTTATCTGACCTTAAACACCAATGCTATCTGGTATCTCTTGCTTATCTAAGAAAACTTGATTTAGCAGATCCCATTTAAAGACTTCAGGTACAAAGGACCAAATTTCCATTTGATAATTCCATCTAAAATAATAGAAAAGTTCAGATGAGATACTTAAATGTATCTTAATTTTCACCTTTTATATATTTTAATGTATCTGTAGTGATGAGCTCATTATTGAAATGATACAAATTAATATCACATCAATTTATGCATTTGTATAATGACTGCTTATACAAATGATGTCAATTAATGCAGATGACTTACTTTTGGATTTAAAACATCCATCCAATTAGTTCATTGAATAAAGGTTTGATTGTATTACAAAAAAAATAATGGTATCGTAGTAATTTATTTCACCAATATTTCACAGATAGAACATTGTTCTTGGAATGGTTTTGTTGGTTTACTCTTAAGGTGTTTTTAAAAATTTATTTATCCTATATAGTGCTTGGAAGACCAAGAGACTTGAAAGTTTCAGATGCTACAACATCCTCACTGAAGTTATCTTGGAATTCAGCACCTGGCAAAGTGCTGCAGTATCTTGTCACATACACTCCAGTTATCGGAGGTGAACCTAAAGAGATAACCGTAAAGGGAGACACCACCAATACAGTTCTCACAAACTTGGAACCAGGAACAAAATATGATTTGTCTGTAACTGCCCTTTATGCATCTGGAGCAGGAGAGGCTCTTTCTAAACAAGGAGAAACACTTGAAGGTAAGAACACCTGGATTTATTATGGTTGGGATGAAATACCACATTAATCTGAAAGGAGAATTAAAATGGGAATTAAGACATTTTCTGTAAGGAAGAATAGACCACCTTCAACAAGAAATCCTAGGATTGCCAATTGAAATTAATATTGGAAATTTAGCCTTCTCCAGGAATTCTAGGCATATTTCACATTTGTATATATGTGTATATGTATGAGCGTACTACACATATACTTAAAATACTAGGAATAAAAGACATACTCAAAAGAACAAAAACGATGGGCGTGTGAAACATGATTTATAATTGAGTGAATTAAGTGAATCGTACACCAGTGGTTTGCTCAAGAAAGAAAGCTAACCTTTTGTTTAGCCCAATGTGTGAATTTAGCCAGCTGTTGTTTTTATTCCTTTTTTGCCTTATATTGGCTAGATGATTGCAACAGACTTCTTTTCTGAACAGTTTCAGCAGCTCAACAAGGATTTCAATTTTTAGAAAGCATCAATGATTGCTTCTGGAAAGCAGCTATTCTCTGTGCATAGGTTTGACTGTAGAGAACATTTGGAGTATGTATTTGGTCCACAATGAATATTTGGCAAAGAAGATCTGGCTCCTATTCATATCCTTTGCCCTTATTCCCTCTGACCATCACCAATTCATCCTGCTCCCTCTGTCACTGCTTAACACAACTATGTGATTTGAATGACAGAGCATAGAAAGACACAACATCCATAAATATCAAATTCTAAGTATATGGTTAAAGGCTGCTATCTATCATAACATTATTATTTATGACTTCCATGTCTTAATAGGGTTACATTATGATAGCATCTGTAATCAAAATGTGTCTCATTACTTGGGCATTCATCCTGTCTCTATCAGTGACAGAAAAGATTAATTGTGTAATTACTATGCATGCTTTTAAGTAATGCTCATCCTGTGGAATGTGTTTTTTCTTCAGCTAGATGAGAAAACTTTGCAAGTAGTTTTAAGGGCTCTAGAGAAGGTTTATTGTTGTGAATTGTTTTATGAGAAAAAATGATCGGAACTCTGAATAAGTACAAACAAAAATGATAAGTGGATTGCAAGAGAAATCAAGACAGCGTTTTGCTCATGATCTCAGCACAAAAACGGAGCAGATTTTAGCTTAAATATTCTTAAGAATAAGCAGTTTTTGTTGGATGAAAGAATCAAGTTTATTATGTGTAACAGAGCAAAATCATAAAATAGATTTGGGAAAAAGAAAACAAGAATAATTGCTTTGTTTCAAAGAGCCAATTTAGAACAGGATCCAATCTGGGTCGGTTACCAGGACCAGAGATTTAGTCTGTCAAATTTTCAGACTCGTGCTAGAGCCCATCTTTAGGGAACTTCTCTCTAGCAGAGTGTTTAGAACAGGGGTCCTCAACCTTAGCAACTTTAAGACTTGTGGACTTCAACTCCCAAAATTCCTCAGCCAGCTTTGCTAGCTGAGGAATTCTGGGAGTTGAAGGTCACAAGTCTTAAAGTTGTCAAGGTTGGAGACTCCTGGTTTAGAACAATCTTTTATGGCAGGTCACTTTACTGAGTTGTATTGGTAAAACAATAGAACAGATTATTTGAGATAGAAGCAATTGATGTACAATAACTGAAGTGCCATTTTTGAGCAGGGGTAAAATAGTTGTTTGGTGTGTACGTGCTTATTCCTCAAGATCACTCATACTCAGAGAGAATATCTGCATGGCTATTAAGAATATAAAAAAGGAATGATAGAACAACACCAAAAAGAGAAATTAATTTTCAAACTATATGGGAAAACTTTTGTGTCTTGTCTAAAATTTAATTGCTATATTCTAAGAAAGGAAGCTTCAAGCAAACACATTGATTATGCTGAAGTGGGAAGGTAGCATATTTTATTATTTAATTATATATTTAATATTTAATTAAATTATTTATTTATTATCTTGCAGTCATGCAACTTTGGGCAGTTTAGAATCCAATAAATTATATTTAAAAGATTAAAACAGTAAAACAATAAATACAACATTAAAATCAATAGAGAAATAGCTAAGATGGGGAAGTATACAATGGAGTGGAGGTTGAAACTTGTATTTAATCCAATAATGGCTGACATGCCCCCATCTAGGCCGCTGGCAGAGCAATTTTAAGGCCCATTCAGAAGGCCAAGAAGAGTGATGTTCCAGCTCTTCTGGGATCACTTTAAATAGAATAACACTTTTATTATGAAATCTTTTTGGTCCAGTTATATCACATAATGTGTCGCATTTCGCAGATGTCATTATACCATAAGTAATCTTCATTGTTATCAGACTTACTAACCTCTAGCTTAACCTAGATAGATATGCATATCTACAGTTCTCCCCATAATTAAAAAAATATATTAATTTTCATAAATTTTATTTTATTTATTTAATTTTTGTATATATTCTCAGGCTTAATAATAACTTTTTTTCCCCTGCTCATTGTTTAAGATTTAGAAACTCTATGGAAGGAATAATTTAGGTCTGGGCAGTGGTGGGATTCAACCAGTTCATAGTACTTTGACCAAACCAGTTGTTAAATTGCTGGCTGGCTCTGCCCCTCCCCTCCCTGCCCCTTCCAGAATCCCCATGTGACCTGTTTTGGCTCCCAGGTAAGTTCAGGGAGACTTACTAGGCCCAAAACGGGAAGCGGGTGTGTGTAGCACCCCCCTGCGGCCTGTTTTTGCTGCCAGGAGGCTACAGGGAGGCCTACTAGGTCCAAAATGGGGCCCGGGGGGGGGTACAGCACGGCTTCCCTCCATGGCCCGTTTTTGCTCCCAGGAGAATGGAGGGAGGCCTATTAGGCCCAAAATGAGACATGAGGGGGGTGTCTGTTTTTGCTCCTAGGGGGGCGCAGGAGGCCGAGTGCTGCCTGTCACACCCCCTGGCCACGCCTACCATGGCCACGCCCACCCAGTCATTAAGGCAGAGAACCGGTTGTTAAATTATTTGAATCTCAGCACTGGGTCTGGGTCAGTAGATTTTTTTTCCAGTTTTTACTGGTTCACTTTTAAACAAAAACTTTGGGCCCACCAATTTACTTTCTTTTTTGAATTTAAAAAACAAAAGTGAGTTTTTAAGCTATATTCCCACTTTTCAGTAACCCAGTTAATTGAATCATATCTTATAAATTAATCTAATTGTCCTGGTTTACACAGTCCATTATATGATAAACTAGTCACACTACATTGGCTAGATTCATCTAATATACTGAACTCACACATGCAAACAGCAATTAGGTTAAATCAGTGTGTTAAGGGTCCTGTTATTTTGGTTTTACTGTTAGTTGGTTAACTGTCTTGGCTGCTGAATGTATTCATTTTGTTGATGTTTTTATTGTTTTAAATTGTTTTAATTGTTTCATAGTTTCAGTATTGTGGGTCACCCAGAGTCACTTGGCTGAGATGAGTGGCAATAAAAATTGAATAAATTAAATAAGTGTGCACATCCGGCATCAAGATTGTTTAATAGTTAAAGCATAATGCTAAATGAGATTGACTCTACATTTCTATTTAATAACCTAAGACACTTCTTGTGTCTTAGGTTCTTGTTGGAAATCAGTGAGTCCAGTGAGTTCATAATTATTGGCATAAATCCCAGTAACCGCAGACTCCAGATGGTTTACCATAAATTGATCAGTGGCTCACCAATGGAATACAATTTACTTTAGGCCCATTCATGAGTTAACCCCCTGTTAAAGGGTTTTCAGTTGTAACATACTCTTTAATATATGCTGTCTTTGCGATTTTCTGTCTGGTTCCTTCTTTTCATTACTTTTGTGGCATTTTATTGTGTATAAATTTTAACACATTGAGGATTTTTTAAAAAGGGGCTTCAAATGACTGTCCCCTTCCTCTTCTGTTACCTCCTTTCTCTTTAGGTCTTCTATTTAATTTTCATTTTTTTACTCAAAGCCAAACTTATAGGTCAGAGCCTAAAAATAAAACAAGAGCAATTGTTATGAGTCAAAACCGGTTGTTAGCTCAGAATTAAATGTTTCTATGTGCTACTGTTTAGTAGTCTGTTTTTCCCAGAGAGGAGGTGTAAGAACAGTTCCACCAAGAACCAGCTTGTTTGCCTTGAGGTATAGTATCAAATGACAAGGACAATCTTTTAAAAAGATTGAATTGAATACAGGACTTGGTGAATGTTTCTCTTGTTACTTGGGTTCTGTAGTTTTCAAATAAGGTATCTTTGTAGGACCAAGAAGATACTGTTTTTAAATTAATAATAGTTATTATACAAATAAGTAACATTACATTCTGAACTCAGGTTATTCTACAATAATTTACAGTGATTGTCCTGGTACAGATCTATGACTTTATAAATAGATGTTGATTTGTTACAGACTTCGTTTCTACTTAAGTTAAAATATTTGTTTATATCTTAAATGTTCTATCTTCATTTTTTTCTGCCAGCTCTTCTGTATTTTTCTCAACATATTTTTCTTTCAAGGTACTTTCTATCTAGCCCCAGCACCAACCATCTGATCCCTAACAATATTTTTCCTAAGTTATTTATTCTATACAGGGGTTCCTTGCAGAATTCAAAGGCCAATAATAACTCGAAGAAGTAACCTTCAAAACATCAATCACTAAAATGCCTTGTGAGAGTCCACATAAATAACAATAACTTTCATTTTCAATATATTTTAGTGCCAGCCATGGTGCCACTCTCCACCCCTTCAGGTTGTGGTTTGGTGAGAGCTTATTATCTAGCACCTCCATAATTTACTTTCTGACATGCTCTTTTTCTTAGCTTTTCTAACATTAGGAAATGCCAACCTTCAAAACCAGTGACATAAATAGGAAATGGGATTTGATGTCTTAATTCCAACTACCAATTTCAAAGATTGCAATTTTAATAATATATATTTTTATCAAGAAATTATATTTAACATAAAATGGGATTTCTAACCAATCATAACAAAATACCTCTATTTTTTCATTAAGTAATGGCTTTTCACATTTTTACTGAAACACTTTCACACAGTAGAAGTATCTTTTTATGATGTTTCATAGTTAAAAATATTTTTAAAAAACAGGACCTCCCACAGATTGAGTCAGTAGTACTGCAAGTGACATTTCCTTACAATGAAGGTTTTAGCATAACATGAGAACATTTTGAGTTGCAAATGGCTTGCCACACAAAGAGATTCTGTTTCTGCCTTGGAGATTTACTGCTGTCTCATGCATTATTTAAATTAGACGTTTTTCCATTTTCTGATACTGACATTTTCAAGAGATAGTTGCCAGTTGTGAGACAATTGTGTTCCTTGTCCCTGCTATGGGAAAGTCATGTTTCTAGGAAAAAATAAATCAACATAGAGGAAATGATACACTGCGCAAGAAAACAGTAACCAGCTTCTTCTAAATATTTTTTAAAAAGAACAGCATATTACACAGTTGCTAGAATACTGTGTGGTAATGGAATAATGTTCACCCCATGGCAGCTCTGAATTTGTTCTACTGGTTAATCCAAGGATAAACACAATGTATAGTATCTCTGGATGATTTATTGGCAGTTACCAACTAACTTTGACTTAATTTTTTTAAAAAATATTCTTTGAATTAAAAAGAACATAGTAGTGGTATCGTGACCTAGTGGTGAAGACGCTTGCCTCCCACTTGGAAGGTTGAGAGTTCAATTCCAGCGGCAGATGTTTTTTTCTCCTAGGGTACAAAGAAAAGAATATCTGCTGCAAACTCTGCATAGGCATCAGGAAGGGCATCTGGCCAGTAAATGCTCAGCTCCATCCAATCACTCCAACTTAACCCCAAATAATGGGATTACATGGCAGGGTTGTTGTTTTTTTAAAAAAATCCAAAAATAGAAGCTGGCACCCTGTAAAGCAAAGTACCAGCCTCTGACATTTTCTCCTTAGAAAATGACTTCGGGATCTATACAGGCTATATAAATATTACAAAATATAGTTGGTGCACAGCTTCAATCTAATACCTTTTGATGGAGAAATATGCCTTCTTAAAGGCTTGAGTAGTAGAGAACATCTTGGGTAGCTAGGACTCACCTCTTTTATTACTTCCTATACTTTCAGTGGCAGCTTTAACAATCCCAAGTCAATCGTTTGTCAGAGTGTCTATAATATACTCAAAATTTTCAATCCTGTAATGGGAAAATTTGTTCAGTAGTACGTCCCAGAAGTAATGTGACTTTTTTTTCATTAGCATGTTGGTTTGCGTGCTGAAAGGAAGCCCAAAAACATTGTGGGAGATACTGTACTTTCTGTGACTTGTACAGTTCTACATTTCTTTTCTCCCCATCCTTGAATGGTCTGAAATTCTCAAAGATGCTAGGTTACCAAATCCTTAACTACAGTAATTAGTGCTTGTTATGCTTCTTATAGGGGAAGAGTCATTATTTTATTAGTTTCTTATATTGAAAATTATCAGCACATATAATTTAATTCAAACCTAAGGTGATCAGAAAACTAATGCATTTAATAGGCAAGTTTGCTCTGATTTGCTTCTGGTAATTTCTCATATACTTTGTTAATCATGAATAAGATATAAAATAATTTTTCCTGAAAATAGCTATGGAAAATCTGTTTCCACATGTTCCCAAGAATGATTTAGTTCTAGTAAATATTAATGGCTAAGTTTCTTCACAACTCTTGTTCTGAGACAGCTACAGTCCTTCTAATAAGGTAAAGAGAGCTAAAGAAAACCGTCTTTCTTCTCTCTTTCCCCCCCTCTCCCTCTCTCTCTCTCACATACACACATTTATATGCCAACATTTGTATGCCAATCACAGTGGGTCCACAACAATTAAAACAAGAAATCCAATTAACAATTAATTCCCCAGTTGGAAAGTCGGGTAGCATATAAATTTAATAATTATTATTACCGGTATTTGAAAAAAAATGACAAAAATGACTAAAAGGGGACAGAAATGAAACAAACAAGTGATCTTCACTTTTCCTCACCAAAGACTTGGGTGAAGAATCGGGTCTTCAAGACTCTTGTAAACAATAGGATGGGGACCATCCAAATCTCAGGAAGATCCTTATTCCAGAGGGCAGGTGCTGCTCCAGAGAAGACACATTTCTGGAATTCTGACAGATGGCATAAGAACCTGGAGCATGCCAATCCCGCAAGATCAAAGGCATGTATAAAAACAGTATCTACATTTATGGCTGACTTCATTTATGCTGACCCGCAAGGTCAGGCAGATATTACGGGGGACATGAGTTCCTCAAGTAGGGACTCATGCCATGTACGTCAATCAACAACTTGACATGCAAACTAAGAATCAGTACAGCTTGAGATCTAGGGTTGTTACATGGACAGACTGAGATATGCCTATAACTGCCCAGGCAGGTGCATTCTGGACCAGTTAATGCTTTTGGCTAGCCTTCAAGGGTAGTTCCATGGCTACCTTTTTGGCTACCCTTCAAGGGTAGTCCCATGGCATACGTGACTGTTTGTATGGCCTCCTGATACAAAAAGGCACAAGTAGCACACCAGATGAAGTTGTACAAAGGCCTTCCTATGCCATAGCTGCCACCTGCTCTTCAAGCAACAGTTGTGAGTCCAGGAAGACTCCCCGATTTAAATGACCCTTATCTAAATGAAGTTCCTGTATTTGAGTCAATATGATGGAAACAATAGCTGTGAAGTGATATTTTGGAAGTATTCATATAATATGAACATGAAATTATAAATTAGGTTTTTGCAACATACCCAACAGTTTCCCTACCTTAAAGCCTGGAAAGATCCTGCCATCAGATAGAATGAAGTGGTGACCAGTGAAAGGGAGAAAAATATATATGTATATGATGTAATAGGAGCAATTGGCATTGCTTTAGAACAGACGCACTACAACTTGAGATATTATGATCTTCCAGATGTCATTGAAAGAGTGATTCCAACTTGTCCTTTCTTTTAGGAGTTGTGCAATTTTGAAATCACATTTATATTTTTTATTATATTTGAATGCCACCCATCTCCTAAAAAGTGTCTCTTGGCAGTGAACAACATAACAGTTAAAAACTCAGTAACAATCTAAAAACAGTCAAATGTAAGTAAAATAAATATATAAAATAAGCATATAACACCCAAGAATGCAGAACAACCATCCTCATATAGTGATTTTTCAGGCTGTTCCTAGGTTCCCCCAGTTGCTGAAACTGGACTATATCGGAGGATGCAGATGGGTGACAAGGGTTGTTCACTCCAGCATTAGAGCACTGTGTGTCACATAATCAACTCAGCAACTTTTACACTAGGCACAGGTCTAATGGACAATCACGCTATATCCCTTGGACTAAATAGAGTTCCTCTTCCAGTTTTGTTGGTTTTTGAATATTTGGTTGCTTGATGAGCCATTTAGCCTAGGTTTTGAAGCAAAATGCATGCAAGGTTTGGTAATTATCCTAGATTGTATGTTGTAATATGGCCAGCCCAATAGTATCCTAAGGGATAAATTGTGAAATAGCCAATTTCTCCAGTGTAGGATTTCTAGAAGGTTGGACTTCAACTCCTGTAATAAAGGATATAATAAAATCATGAAGCCTCCAATTTAAGGAAAGGCTACTTGGAAAAGTAAATAGCACAGCTGTAAAGACCATGTTCCTATTATTTCCTAACTCAGCAGGCTAAAAAGTATTTAGAGTAGAGGTGCATGTAATGATCTGCATATGTGGAAAACTAATCCATGAGCCACTGGAATTTCTTCAAAACAATGTATGCATTCTGTGCTTGGCGCATGCCTACCATTAAACTGCCAAATTCTAACATATCTTTGACTCCATCCCATGGCACATCTCACTGTTTCTCTAAGCTTTAATGTCTTGTCCTAAACATTTGGTCTGTTTTTTATAAAATGACCAGGAAAGAAGTTGTTTTTATGAAGTTGGAGTAAATATATGTTAGTTCACTCTTATTTTCTGCACTGAAGCTGAAATCACTGCGGTTTCATTGTACTTACTTAGAAATTGAAAGCAACATTTCCATACAAATCCTGTTTGGGGTCAAGGGCTTATTCAATTTTGTTTTCTACTTTGTGGCTTGCTTGGAAAAATCCAAATTCTTATTCTTTTAACCAAAAAATTACCCGGGGCCTGTGGGTGGAGAGTAATAGGCATGGGTTATACTTTATTGCCAATAAATGACTGTCTCCAGTTACTTAGTAGTACCAATTTAGTATTGTTGATACCATTAATCTATTTTTGCCAGGATAATGTTATATTGGATACAACCCTGCAGTACTACAGTATTGTTATGCAGAATTCCCTTCCAGAGTTAATGGTTCAAAATTTATAGTGTAGGAAGATGTGGTAGCTTAATATTAAAATTCTGTGAAAGCTATTCAAAGTAGAGTAGCCAATGTAATGTGGTTTATCTGTTTATATTAAAATACAGAAAGAAAGATCTTTTGTTATAAGACATCAGCATATTCTATCAAGCCAGTTTTTCTATATTTGTTTCCATTTGGATCACATTCACATCCTTTTATTTAAAAGAAAAAGCCACATTTGAAACAGAAGCTTTGTAAAAGAATGAAAAAAAAATCTGATGCAAGTTATTTCTGAAATCTGGTCTCTTTCAGTTTTCCAGGAAAATACTTTTCTGAAATTAATTTTTAGAATTAAACCTTCATTTAACAACCAATTTAGTAGGATTTTAGGGTATAACAGGCTGAATTCAAAATTTTCAGCTATATTAGGTCGAACTATATTCATACTGTTATGAATATTGCTGTGAATTTGACTGTATCTTTATGAAGATGTAATAGATATAACCTTACTACAAAATGTTATCTGTACATTTCTGTTTCATATATGTAGATTCTAAACTTTGTGTGCAAGTCATCAGTTAAATAATAACCAGTAGCATCCACACTAGTGGATCACACTAATAGTGGAAAACACAACAGTGTCAAAATGACAATCTGCATGGTGACAAATAATAATCATGTAAATATCACTATTACATCGTTGCATTCTGATGGAGGATTCAAATATGTAACATGTTACATTTGCTTCATGCAAATTTTAGCATACCTTCCCTATTATGCATGGACAGCACTCATGAGATCATGATACTATTATTTACAGATTATTCAAGAATATTTTATGTGATATAATAGTTACAAATTTTCCTATTGTTTATAGTCTTATTTTCAGAACTTTCATTATTGATATTAAAGTATCTTGACTGTTATAAGATTTTTGAAGCAAACTCAAGGAATATACTTAAAATGGAATTGTACAATACAACTATTGTAAGGTTGCATCTAGTCAACCTTCATGCATTTTAGAAAAATTAAACACTATGGTGGTAAACTTAACTGAAAAGTTGGAAAAATGGTCTGGGAAAAGGCAGTGATTAATTATCGTGGCTGTACATGGTTTGAAAAGGATTCAGAAATGCTTTGGCCTTTTATGTTCTGGATCACAAGAATTTTCTACTATTCATTAAATTGTCAGGACGTTTTTCAGGCTTCTTAGATGTTTTGATTTATTAAAGCAGTAACACTTTTCTTTAGACTTGTATAAAACCTGAAAAAAGACTTATGTACTTTAATGAAAGGTGCTGTATTTGTGTGAGGTCCAAAGCTTTTCTGAATAGTTTTTGTGGTGTGTGGAATCTCCCAAGTTTCACCCTTATTGTTATCAAGAAAATTACATGAATATATCTATGAAGTCAATAGGATGCTTTTTATATCATTTCAGGGCAATTCATTTTTTTCTGTTTTAATTTTATTGGAGTATGTGTTGATTGACCACAACAATTCTCATTTTCCCTCCTTTCATGAAGAACGTGGTTCTCCTCGTGACCTCATTACTAAAGACATAACTGATACTTCAATTGGAGTCTCATGGACAGCAGCTCCAGGACCAGTTCAAATTTACAAAATTTTATGGAAATCCCTTTATGATGACCAGTCTGGGGAAACCACAGTTCCTGGAAATGTAGTAAATACCGTCTTAAAAAACCTTCAGCCTGAAACTAAGTACAAGATTTCAGTCTTGGCTTCCTACAGAAGTGGAGAAGGACTACCTCTAGAAGGACAAGCTACAACTGAAAGTAGGTAAAATACAGAAGACCTCAAAGTGTGTTTATTTAGTCTTTATTTAGAAAGCTGGTATCTTGCAAAACAAGGGAATAGCAACAGGAAGAGCCTCAGTGGCACACTTAGCTAGTGCATTCCTAAGTGGTTCCACTTAGTTCCAGCTTTCTGCAATTAGTGCTGGTTCGAATCTCACCAGGCTCAAGGTTGACTCAGCCTTCAATCCTTTTGGGGTAGGTAAACTGAGGACCCAGATAGTTGGGAGCAATAAGCTGACTTTGTAATAATGCCGCGGGGGGGG
>JANHFM010009209.1:154281-170551 GCA_032468115.1 Grayia smithii
CCTCCCACCCGCCCTGGCGCTATCACATCCTATATAATCGCTGGGTTTTCGATGCTGGGCGCGCTCACAGTTTTGGTTCTGGGCGAACCGGTTGTTATAGTATGTGACGCCCACCTCTGGGTAGCCCACAGCAAATGAGGCCATAATAAGGAATCTTTCTGATCCAAATTGTGACGAAGCACTGAATCTTTCTTCAATGTATTCTTTCCTGCCCATCTTATTTCACATTTGTTTAGTAATCTCATAGTTTTGAAAGCTGCTGCTACTGTTGCTAATATGGCACTTAATTTCTTGGATTTTCTGCTGTTTGGGATCACTGTGTGATATTTCAATAATACACTATGCAGGTAGTCCTCAACTTATGACCACAGTTGATCACACAATTGAGCCTAAACATTTTGTTGCTAAGTGAAACATTTGTTAAATGAATTTTGTCCCGTTTCACGACCTTTAGTGGCACAGTTGTTAAATGAATCACTGCAGTTACTAGGTTATAACACGGTTAAGTTTCCCCATAGACTTCGCTTGTCTGAAGGTCGCGAAAGGTGATCACATGAACTCGGGAAGCTGCAACCATCATAAATATGAGCCAGTTGCCAAGCATCCAAATTTTCATCACGTAAACTGCAGTGGTCATAAGTGTGAAAAAAGGTCATAAGTCCCTTTTTCAGTGCCATTGTAACTTTGAATGGTCACTAAATGAACTGTTGCATATTGAGGACTATCTGTTCATGGGCCTAACTTCAGAACATATCAGTCAATGTGACCTAGGGGCATCACATACCCTTCAATTGATACTGTGTAAATGAAATGAGTAGCTAACAAAAATATTTTTAAGTGCCTCAGGAAATTATTCCTAAAGAAGAGTTACTAGATGTTGTCTGAAGTTCAAATGACATTTAGAAGGTAGCAAAAAATGAAAGCTTTTGGTATTGTTGCCCTTTCGCAGTCCAGATATTTGCAGCCTAGATCTGATAGCTCTGTCCTAAGTCTGTGACATAGTTCATTTAATTTGCAACTTGTCCTGATTACCTGGAACACAAGAGAAACTCAAGCTTTCCCTTGTATTTGAAATATATAATCTATGGTTAGAAGTTCAATAATGGAAGATCTTTTGTAGAACAGTGTACTAAATGTGTTGCTCATTCTTCAGGGAAAGGTTAACTCAACCTCTACAATCTCTTACAATTATTCTTACTATCTGGTACTCGTGGGACTTCTCGTGTAGGTTTCTGATTGCTGCCTCAGAAGCTGTAGTTTGAAACAGTTATAAGAAGTATTTTCAGGCTGAGACTGAATGAGACGAGAAACCTGATAGAATCTTGGAGTTAAATTCTGAGCATTCTGTGATTATTCTCTTTTCCCCCAAGATCCTAAATATAGTCCTTGGCATTCTAAAGCACTTTCTGCTTGGGAGTTTAAAAAGCAATAGTATTTCTGTTTCATCCCTTACCAAAATCCTTGGCTTTTGCACTTTGAGATTGAACGAGTGCCACTTTAGTTTAAAATAAAAAAAAGAAAAGGAGAACCATGCACATATGGGATAGCTTGAAACATAAAAAAACAGTTGAGTTAAGAAGGAACTTAATGCTTGTTTATTTGTACCTTACCTCCAGTGACATTTAATCTTCAACTGCTGCACTCCTTATTGGACACCTTAAAGTGTCCTAAAGATTTACCATTGTGACCTGTCAATAATGAAAATTAATAATGAATTTCTTCTAAAATGAAAATCCACACATGATTTTGGCCAATAGTTCTAATTTACTTCCAATAGTTGTTGGAAATAAATTTAAGACCTAATCTTGTAGGATTATAGCCAGGGGTGAAATCCAATTTTTTTTACTACCGATTCTGTGGGCGTGGCTTGGTGGGCACAGTGTGTCTTGGTGGGCGTGGCTTGGTGAGCGTGGCAGGGGAAGGATACTACAAAATCTCCATTCCCATCCCACTCCAGGAGAAGGATACGGCAAAATCCCCATTCCCTCCCCACTCCTGGGGGAAGGATATTGCAAAATATCCATTCCCACCCCACTCTGGGTCCAGCCAGAGGTAGTATTTGCCTGTTCTCCGAACTGCTCAAAATTTCCACTACCGGTTCTCCAGAACCTGTCAGAACCTGCTGGATTTCACCCTTGATTATAGCATACTTTATAAGAGATATGAGCCGTCAACCTCTGTTTCTGCACAAATGTATTTCTGTATAATCCTGGAAAAGAAATTTAGATCTTAGTCCATTTGAAATTGCATTAATTAATAGATACGGTTTTTCAAGTTTTCCATCTTATTTTAATTTTTGTGAAGTTAGGCAATAAATCAGCTTTCTTCCAGTGAGCCTTCGCTAAGATAAACAAGTTGGGGCTAAATACCGAATCAACTATTTGGCATCAAATGACTGTTCAATTGTTAAGCAGAAGTTCCCATATTGGTCCTGAAATCGCTTCTTTTTTTTTCATTTGCATTATTGTTTTTGCAAAATGGATACTACATCTTTAAAGGCAGCAGCAGCAGAAATAATAAATTATCTAAAATTATCTTGAAATAACTACAGAATGGAAAAAGTAACTCCAGATGGATGTTTTATTTTTTGAAAATATTAAGTGCAAGTATAAGGCCTCCAGTGCTGATAGAATCCAAAATGTAGAGAAAGAGCAATGGTACAACTTTTTCTGATTGTATGGTTTCAGTTAAGTTATTCCATAGATGATATTGCTTATATAAGTAAGAGAAAATAGGGTGTTGTCTTAAGCCCATTCCCCTCCAGCTTATTCTGCATGCACTAAAAATCTACTTCAAAAGACATCAGAGAGTTTTGAAGGCTTGAAAGGAAAAGAAATAAATGCTACAACATAAGCAAAAACATGGAACTGTCTCAGTAAAATTTTGAAGCTGTTGTTTGCTTTACGGAACACGTATAGTGCCCCTGACATATTTATCCAGTGGGTACAGCTCACATTGGATTGAATGAATATTGTTTGACTTTTCTAGCTTCTCCATTTAAACCTCCCAGAAATCTGCAGACTTCAGATCCTACAAGGTCAAGTTTTCGTGTAACCTGGGAGCCAGCCCCTGGGGAAGTTAAGGGGTACAAAATAACTTTCCATCCAAGTGGAGAAAACAGACAACTTGGTGAATTACTACTTGGGCCATATGATAATACTGTTGTATTAGAGGAGCTGAGGTAAGCCAATAGTAACTTCCTTCAATTTCAGGATTTTCTTGTTAGTACAGAAAAATGTAACTAATGTTTATTGAAATCCCTTCCCATTTTAATCTTACCCATCTTCTTTTTTTCTAAATCTATTTTAAAAGCTACCCTAATTACTGAAGGCAGAACTGCAGGCTTGAAATCTTTTACTAAAAAATTCAATAAAATACACCGGCATTTCACTAGAAGATGAGGTTGAGTCTTAGAACTCTGAATCCTTTTGCTGGATAATATATATGTTTCATACAATGACTAGAATATAATTGTCCTATTGAAACAATTGAAACATAATATACTAAATATTATTGAGCTATAGTGGGCTGCCATAAAGTCATTTCATATACCTCCAGTCTTATCTGATGAACACTAGCAAAAGTTTCAGAAAACCTACTATTTAATTCCCTCTAATTCTCTAAAAATTGGAAGAAAACATGTTATGGTATAATAGTTTGAGCATCTGGATTAGGAACTGAACAACAGAGCTTCCAATCCCTATTCCAGATCTCATTTTAGTGGAGACCCTCTGCCCCTTAGCCTAATAATATTTTATAGGTCTCTCTGTCTCTGTCTCACTCACTCTCTCTCTGCGAAACATATATGTTCTCACTTTTTAAACATGCTAGGGAAAAAACAGTGAAAGAATCTGCATCAACCAGTTTGCTTTAATATATATAGCACACACATCTATCTTTCAATCATGCAGGGCAGACACTTCCTATAAAGTCAATGTATTTGGAATGTTTGAAGGAGGTGAAAGTATGCCTCTGATTGGAGAAGAAAAGACGACTCTTGCCGATGTTCCAGATGTGTCAGTATTACATGCAGGTAAATATAATTTTAATGAGGAAAACAGTGCATGGTGTTTATTGAATGAAGTAACACCTTTAATAGAAACATTGTGATAGTAGCATCTCTATATGATGGTATTTTAAAGCGTGCTCTCTTTATGCGAAACCACACAGTTTATCTGCCAGAATTCCCAAATGGAAAAGTAGAAATCTCTATATAGCGGATAGCATTGATTTTTCCATTTAGAAGACCTTTCAAATTACGGAAAGTCTGTTTGCATGCCCAATTCCGCACAGTATTTGGGGCTATTTTGGTCTGCCATTTTAGCACATATTCTAGATACTTCCATTCCCAATATTGCTCCCATGGCATTGAAATATGTGGAGTGGCATGGAATAGACATGCAGCTTTTTAATTGTGATCCAGAATGCATGATTTGTAAGCTATATTTTGTTTACTGATTTATGTTATTTGTACTGATTAAAGTTCAGAATTTATTGTTTTATGCAGAAGAAAGTCACACTTTTAAATCTTCAGGTTCCTGGAGTAGCTGTTCTCAATAAATCTGAATATTGGAGCAATGATGTGAAACATAGATGAACCCATCTTAACTCTGATGAGTGTGCTTTATTTTATTCAGTGGGATTACTTCCATGTAAAGATGGCACGAAGCCAGCATGTTTTGCAGCTGATAATGTGAACTTCAAAGCAAAGAGGAGGAAGAATTCATTTTAAACAATTACAATAGTAGTTGAAAGGCTTGTTTAAATAATTGTGCTATTTTTGCTTTGTAATAATATACACTGTCATCATTTCCAACATATGGAAAGTGAACTCTTATTTTTATTCTCATACTTTGAAAATCCCTAGCATTTTTTTCTTTCTAAGCATTTAATACTTTTTATAAATGTGTGTTTTTGTCACTTCTATTCTTTTATGTGTTCATTTCTGTTACCTTATTTGTGTTGTGCTTCCTTTTGTGATTTAAATGTGCAAATGTCTGCACCATCTGCATTAATTAGCATATATAGCTGTTAATGTGCTGTGTTATGCATATGTGTTAAGCTCCAAAGATAGTTGCTCATACCTATAATTTAGACATTAAGCATTCTTGATTTAAACTGATGAATATGCAGAAGTAATAGTAGATTACCTAAATTTACTTAGGTTTAGGGTTCATAACTCTATTATGAAATTGGTTTTAATTGTGTTTACATTCCATCTAATCAGTATGCAGTACGTATGACAATAATATTTTTAAATTAATAATTTATGCAACCTTGGACATCTTTTTCATTATTAACAAGAAAGGAAATGATCATATAAGAACTTCAGTTAATTCAAACTTACATAGAAGAACTTCAAGTTAATTAAAATCTTAATGATATATATTGTAAGATAGGATTGGGGGGAAAAGGTGTTTGTAACTAACTGAGATATATTATGATTGCTGTAATAGGCTTAGAATGTAAAACCAGAACTGAAGCAGATATTGTATTGCTGGTGGATGGTTCTTGGAGCATTGGTCGAACAAATTTTAAAACAGTCCGGAGCTTTATTGCTAGCATCGTTCAAGTATTTGATATTGGCCCAGACAAAGTGCAAGTTGGTAAGTTTTGAAGTTAATTGGAATATTTTAAGTTATGCTATTCAAAGACAATTCGTAATTACAGTACATTTTCTCCCCAGCTCTTGCACAGTATAGTGGAGATCCAAGAACAGAATGGAACCTCAATGCTCATCGAACCAAGAAGAGTTTATTGGATGCTGTGGCCAATTTGCCATATAAAGGAGGCAACACACTTACAGGTATGCATGTATGTATGTATGTATGTATGTATGTATGTATGTATGTATGTATGTATTTACGGCCTTTATTATTCTTAACCAATAATTCAAGCAGTAAACATATCCAACACACCTTCTTCCTCCTCCTCCTATTTTCCCCACAACAACAAACCTGTGAGATGGGTTGGGCTGAGAGAGAATTACTGGCCCAAAATCACCCAACTGGCTTTATGGCTAGAGCGGAACCTGAAATCATGATCTTCTGCTTTCTAGCTTGGTGCCTTAATCACTAAACCAAATTGGCTCTCTTTTTTGCTATTGATTTTTCCAGTATATGTTATACTGGGGGGTGGGTGGGGGGAACGACTCATAAAATTATATATTCCTAGAGTATAGTATAGTATCACTGTGCCTTTGGTTCTCCAGTGCTTACATATTCCTATCCTATGAAAGAAACCATCTCAGTCTACAATGATCCCCAAGTAGGAGTGAGAGACTTTGGTAATTGTATTGGAGGTTTTGCTTCTTCTGTTGTTGAATGGGCCAGGAACAGATAGCTTATCTGGCAACCTTTAGTCTCACAGGAATAGAATTATGATTCTAGTAAAAGGAAAGTATAAAGGCTTCAGAGTAGATCAGGAAGCATTGATGTGTCTCCTGGTAAATTAGACTATAATATTTTTGGAGGTTTATTTTCTGAGCAGAAAAAAGGCCAATAAATATTGAGTTCCTCATGTTATATATGTGTATGTGTGATTTCAGGAATGGCTTTGAGCTTCATCTTAAGAAACAATTTTAAGACTGAATCTGGCTTGAGGCCTGGAGCTAAAAAAATTGCTGTCCTCATTACTGATGGCAAATCACAGGATGACATAAATATTCCATCAGACAGATTGAAGGAAGAAGGAGTGGAGATCTTTGCTATCGGTGAGTATCAAGTGAAGATGCAATCAGCACAGAAAGGGGTTGGAATCTAATAATTTGCTCATCTTTAGATGATTTTAAAATGTATTATCTCCTGGTTTTTAAGGTATTAAAAATGCGGATGTGAATGAACTGAAGCAGATTGCAAGCGATCCAGATGACACCCATGCTTTCAATGTTGAAGATTTTAACCTTCTGGTTAACATTGTTGATAGTGTCACCAATAATTTGTGCAATAGCGTGAAAGGATCAGGTATGTTATCCTTTTGGGGTTTTGTTTTGTGCTTAAGAAAAAAGTGTCTGCTTAATTTCTCTTGGAATGTGGTCAAGAAGAGTTTCTGAACAAGATATCCATTTCTTTGGTCTATGTAGGAATGCAGTTCTTTTCATATTTGTTTCCTCTTGGCATGCAATGTCTATACCCATATGTATTTCATATATGTCTAAGGAAGTAACACATATTAAAATGTGCAATCACAGAATGATTTTTATTAGGATGCCTTGTCCGATTAGAATCATAGACCTGAAATGGAAGATTAAGGCTGCTAAGGCCAATATGATGCTTAATTTTGTTTTCTACCTAAAGCATTTTGACAGGTTCAGTTTCTGTTTGAATACATTCAACAAAGGGGTGATAAATAGCAGTTCTCGGGGTCATTACTTCTACTGTCAGATTGCTCAAATTTTCTCTCATTGTGCGCAATTTGTTTTCCTATAACTTCTGTTGTGACTGTAGTTCAGCTACAGCTCCATTCAATACTTAAATGGTTTTAATATTGAATTAATAAATACTTTATAATAAAATGTCCTTATGTGCTTAAGAAAGACCTTTATATGCTATATTTTGTTGCTTCAGTTGTGATTCATCTCTGGCAAATCTTCTCACTAAGGTAATCTATATCCTTACCCTAAATTCCATTTGTTTCTTCTCACAACAGGTGATTTGTCTCTGCCACCCACCAATCTAGTTACTTCTGAAGTGACCCCTCTTTCATTTAGAGTGTCTTGGACTGCACCCACTGAGAGTGTGGATAGATATAGAGTTGAATATTATCCTGCCCGAGGAGGGACACCACAGGAGGTCAGATTTGGAGACAGATTATTTTATTTCTTATTGGGGGGTGGGTAGGAAGAGTTATTTTGCTTAGTTTAGATTCCTAAATTTTGAAATAAAGGCTCGCTCATCAGTCACTACAGTTTATTCATATATGTGCATTTCACATTAATTGACGAACAGAATTTTAAGCCCAAGAGTAGGCTTAAATGGAAACAGATCCATTGTTTCTGGCTAAAACGTATGGCGAATATATGCATGCATCTGTGGCTGATGGGTGTAAGTCTTAAACTATCCTCAAAGCACTTGAGCAAAATGTTTCCTTGTTATATCGTACCAAATTAAAGAGAGAAAGGCATTAGAAATACTGGTTCAGAATGGCTGGGACTGCTGGGCTGGACTGGAAGAAGAGAGACACTATTTTATGGCCGTGGTGGGCAACTATGGCAACGTTACGACCTGTGGACTTCAACTCCCAGAATTCCTGAGCCCGCATTAGCATTACTCAATACTAATAACAATAACAATGGATGTCTCCCTTGGAGTAGAGTCCTCACATTGTATTGCTTAATCAGTCCAATCAAGTAAAGGTTGATATTTAACAGAAGGGATTGATTAGTTACAGGCATTAATTTAATGCTTATTTTTCCTATAGCATGGTTGTGCTTAAGTTGATCCTCTGGCTAGTGCTGGAGTTGATTATACAAAAATAATAACTCCCATGTGGCAACCAGGCAGCTTGCATCCTACTATAATTCTACTACTATAGAGTACTTAGGAGAATTAACACAGGCTTTTTAACCATTAGCAAATCATAGACATGATTAGAAGTCCCAGAAGGGGGAGGGGAGGAAGGAAAAATTCTGTAGCTGAAGAGAAGTATATAGTAACAGAGTTTTTACTGCATGTAAACGTTATGTTTCCTTTCCTAATACATGTATATATGTTTATTCTATGATATGATATCTATTACTATTCTTTTGTACATTGCAATCTTATACTTACATATGTGTGTACGTATATATTCATATTTCTGTTTTTGGAGCCACAGTTGGCTGGTTTCTCAATGCAGTATGTATTTGAAACAGCCCTTAAATTCTCACATACAGCGAGATGGTAGTCAGTTTATATACCATACACATAGTACGTTTGGATACTTTTCTCCTGTCTTCTGTGATTGCATATTCCAGATAGATTTCAGCCATGATGCAGTGAAACTTACTGTAAGGGTGTTAAGAGTTATACATCCTAATTTACCAAATAATTCATATTTGACAGCTTTTGGTATCAGATATGTATTACTACAATTGGTACAGGGACAACTTAAGTTCTGTTTTAAATTACTTAGTACCTGAACCAAGATAATAACTATATATATATTACATTTATTTTTGAAATATGTACAATTATATCTGCTATTGTTTTATTTATTTTTATTCAGGTCTTTGTAAGTCGTTCGGACACCACTACTGTTCTCACTGGCCTCAAGCCTGAAACAGAATATGTTGTGAATGTATTTTCTATAGTAGAAGGTACTAGTAGTGAACCATTAAAAGGGACCGAAACAACATGTAAGTGAATATTCCAAAACAACAGATATATTGAATAATTGTTGGCGCATACAAATAATATTAATAAAATGCATGACAAATTTCCTTTACTTTTTGTTTGGTAAGTGACTGGCCTTAGGATATTGGTGGTGAAGGATATTGAAGCTGGCCCAAAGGTGCTTTTTCCAAAAGGCAGCTAGACTTTCTTGTGGGTTTTTTTTCCCTTTGAAAATGTTTTGCTTGTCATCCAAGAAGCTTCTTCAGTTCCAGCTTCTTGGATAAGAAGCAAAATGTTTTCAAAGGAAAAAAAAAAACTAAGGCAGTCCATTTGCCTTTTGGAAAAGCACCTTTGGGACAACCATGAGCTGAATGATTGAGAATCTCCATGGATGATATTGAAGCTGGTACAGTATGTAAAAGTTGCCTACTGATTTCACATTGCAGTCCTTTGAATTCTGTCCCAAGAGAATAGGATATGATTGATGGGGTGAGAAGTGGAGATGATTCAGAAACTTGCTCACTGGGTTTCAAGAGTTGCACTTGCTGCATCCCCAAGACAGAGTTGATGGAATGTCCATAGTCACATAGTTGGGAAACTGGTGGCTTTCAGAAGGATAATTCTGGATAGTAATCTGAAACCACCTTTGTGAAATTCTAAGGATCAGATGGGACTGTTGCTACTGCACCACCTTTCCTGCTATGTAGAAGCGCTCCTATTTGAGCTGCTTGACACTGATTATATTGCTGGTGGAGCTTCCCAGACTTTGGATCTTTGGGAACTTTCAACTGCTTTCACTGAATGCAGAGTCAGAGATGGATCAGGATCTGGTTCCAGGTTTGGATAAAGCACTGAAGTGCCACTTAAGAGTTATCTCTGGCACGTTTGGTGATGTCTTGCTCTCTCAGTGGCTGTTGATACCATTAATCATGGTTCCATCTAGAGCAGGTCAGGAGGTTGGGATTTATGGGGCACAGGTTTGTAGTGGTTCTGCTCCTTCATCTGAGGCTGGTTCCAGTCAGTGTTCGGGGAGTGGGGAGTAGATAGACATGTGAGAGGCCTCAGATGTGATGTGCATTAGTGTTTTGCTTTGAAAGTTTGTTTGTGGCTTTCAACCAGATGTTAACTGCTTAGAGATGTATTGCACTTTGGGTGGTGCATATACAGTAAATTGAATGAAAGAACAAATGAAGATACATAAACCATAAATAAGCCACATGGTGTTTGTTTTTTTAAATCATAACCTCCTAACATGTGTCCATTGTCTTAGTTAAAAGGAGCCCAGGATATAAACCAAAAAAACATTGGAACCCTAATATCTGTAATATATTAAGCAAAAAAGCATTTGCCTATTGGTGCTCAGACCATAGAACAGAGAATGACTTTAAAAATATTGCGTAAAAGATAAAAATCAGTTACGTGAGGAATTGCTTAATAAAATTGAATCTTCATAGGTTTCTTTGACCATTATTTATCAGTCTGATCCCTAAACAGGCATGTAATATTTAATTTGATAACTTATTCCCAAAGGAATGCTGTAACTTTTAGTAGGGATTTATGCAATGGTTACGTAGCAAGCTAGAAATGTGTCACCTGGCCCTATGCCAGAGGAAGGATGACTCATCTGGATTTTGCTGCCTGGCCACCATGAAGCTACTCAATCTTCCCCTTTCCCCGCATGAATTTTTTGTCTATGATTTCCAGACCATTTCAATAAGTAGCACCAACAATTTAAACCTGTATTTATTTATTTTTATAGTTGGAAAATTTGAGGGTTACAGGATGAAATGGATGTTTTTAGCCCCTTTTAAGGTGGGCTAAACAAAATTGGCTCTGCCCACTCCATTGACATTGTGGTGTTACTAGGCATGAGACAAAAAAAGCTTTTGTAAGGTTTTTTTTTTAAAATCCTGCTGGTCACAAGAAAATGGGTAATCTCTACGTGAGAAGCTTCAGGTTAATTAACATCTATCATGTTTCCACAAACCTTAGCAAATAACAAAGTCTGCATGGGTCATTGAATGTGACTGTTTGAATTGGTTGGTCACCATGTTGCAATCCTTCATTATCCCAGTACAGTAAGTAAAAGCTCCAACAATCAATCTGAGGACCCAGATTGTTGGGGGCAATATGCTAACTCTGTAAACCGCTTAGAGAGGGCTGTAAAAGCGCTATGAAGCGGTATATAAGTCTAAGTGCTATTGTTGCTGCTGTGACTAAGCGAGGCAGTTCTTAAGTGAGTTTTGCTCTATTTTATGACCTTTCTTGCCACAATTGTTAAGTGAATCACTGAAGTTGTTAAGTTAGTAAAATGGTTGTTAGGTGAATTTGGCTTCTCATAGCTTTGCCTATCAGAAGGTCAGAAATGGTGATCACCTGACCCCGGGACACTGCAACCATGCCAGTTGCCAAGCATCTGAATTTTGGTCACGTGACCATGGGTATGCTGCAATGGTCATAAATGTGAAAACTCGTCCTTAGTCACATTTTTCAGTGCCATTGTAACTTTGAACAATCACTAAATGAAGGGTTGTAAGTCAAAGACTATCTGTACTGGATTGGTATTGAAGATTGGGCAAAAGAAGGATGAAATTATGGATTAAGAAAAAACCCATGGCAGGGTATGGAACTTGGCTGAGTTGATACATGCTGTCACAGTTCCAAGCCAAGCCAGCAAAAGAAGAGGCCACACTGTGAGCAGAACGGGTCTCTTTACTGGAGTCTCGGCTCGGCATGTGGTGAACAATACATGTAAAAGGGTTTCTAGCCAACATTACTGGCTTCTGTTAGCCAGCTGGCTATATGGACTCAGCACGCCGCAGCATGCCCCGCCCTGCCCTCCTGTTCCCGGTTGCTCCCGGCCGGTTCCAGCAAGTACTCTTTGGGCTTGGATGGCTCTGAACCAGATGTCTCAGACATTGACACATGCCTTAGCAACATTCAAATGTTATTTAATTTACATGATTGCACTCAATTGATTAGAAGGGATGCCTAGGTGCATTTCTCCTTTTGTCTCATTTTCTGATCTGGGAATTCTGTGTGGGAATACTCAATTGTTTGAGCATTTCAGGCTTATAGTGATAAATCCTCCAGTTGCTTAATCTATGCCTTTGATAAAATCAGTGTGCAAAGCTACGTGTGCCGTTAAGAGTCATCAGTGATGGGGAAGGATGTGACTGTGAGCTAGTCAGTCCTGGGAAATCTCTCTCATCTTCAAGTAATTCAGCATTGATTGACAGACTCAATTTGTTGTTATTCCAAACATCTCTGAAAGGGCCTTGGTTAAAAACAAACAATCTTTAGTCAGCTTATCTACTACATACAGTTCACTAAAGGGTTAGGTTGGTGCATAGACCTATTTGAAAGCTTTAGCTTAATCCATGGATGGGGCTGAGAATAAATCAGTCTTGGCCATATACCGGTATGTTGGGCAAACTTTTGGAATACCATACAAGCATTGGCTGCCCACATTCCTCTGAACAGTTTGCATTAAAAGAACAGTTTGCCAAATTAAACAGGATATTCCCTATGTGTACCCTATTATATGTGTGCTTTTAAGAACATAAAGAACATTTCTATGTGTAGGCACACAGGCTGATGAGGAGAAGCACTAATACTCACCAAGCTAGCTAGGTAGCAACTTTGGATCTGTCTAAGCAAGATCAGGCCAATTTAGTACTGTACGTGAATGGATAACTACCAGAAAATACCAAGAACGTAAGATAGATTGGCAAATTGTAAAACCTCCTGGAAGAAGATAATGGCAAAGCACAGCTGTCTTACTCCATGTCCCATCTACAGTACAGAGCAATGTCATCTTTCAGGGTGAGAAGGGTCTTCTCTCAGAAACTCCAATGGCCCTGGTTTGGTATGTTTTCTTCAAATCTTTAAATATCTGGCTCTTCCACAGGCCCTCAGACAATGTGGATTATATTCCATCAGCTGAAATGTCATTGACTGTTCCTGGGTTTTGTTACGTGTTGGTGTGCTATTGGTTGTTATTGTGTGTCTTTCCCACTCTTCCCAGTTGTGGTTTTCAATTCTCATATGTAAATTGCTACAGGGGCCTTTGTGATTGAAGCAGGTAAAAGTGGGTTAATTAAAATAAAAATATGGTTGCCAAAAGAATAGTCTGGATATATTAATATACTAATGAAGATAATAGAAGGGGACTTCAACTTGAAGGAATTTATACATTTTTTTTTACCCTTTGCAGTCAGACAAAAATACTACCGTAACTTTTTTTCTTGGCCAATAGCTGTTTGGGATGGGGGAATCCTGTTGTTATTTTTTGCTTTATTATTTTTAATATAATATTTTAATGTTTGTAAGCCACTCAAAGTCAACTCTGGACAAGATGGGCGGAACATACATTTAATAAATAAACAAGTAATAAATATTCCACTACTACCAGTATGTACCCTAACCTGAGTAGTATGTTATTTATAAACTAACAACATAACTTAAGCAAATTCAGAGCTATTTTTCCATTGAAGGGAAATAGAGAAGATGGAAAATCTGAATGTGTGAATTTCTTGCTCAAAACACAAAAGCTGGTGAAATGCTACTGATTAATTTCTGTATGTATATATCTGCTTTTCTGTTTTGAGTAACAAAGTTATATAGGTACATATATACTGTCCTGTACATGAATAAACCACAGCTGATATATTTTGCGTCAGTTCCAACGGGATGTAACAGTTTAGAGGAAAATGCACGTTAACATTTTTCAAAATGAGGTGTATGGAAGATAAACATGCAAGATAAATATAGTGTGGAGCAGGAAGCAATTGTTTATAAAGTGGTGTTGAAGAACAACACAAGTGATGTCAGAGCATAAGATTCTTCCTTCCCCCATCCCCCATTTCAACCCATCTGACTTTGGAGTTTGTGCTCCTCAGTGAGAACTTCCAAGCTAAATGGTTGGTTTTTTTTGCAATTTCCCCAACTCAGATGAGCAGTGGGCCCTGCACTCACGTGCAAATCTCCACTCACATGAGTAGAGAGACTTGAGTGGAGAGTACTTACTGTTATTTTGAAGTCAACTGAGAAACCCCTTGGTACTTTGCTAGATACCTTAACTGTCTGCTAACCCACACACGTTTTGTCCTCTGCTTGGGACACCCTAAATATCAACAGATTTTGGTGTGGCTGGACTAATAGTGAGATTAGTATTCAGATCATTCAAAAGAAATGTATGCAATAAGGCAACTGCAATAGATAGTGAAAAAGTAATAAGTGGCTGAAAAACAAATCCAGAAAAAGTAAGGATGGAAATATTTTGAGGATTTGCCATGTGCCATAAAAGTGATCCAGACATCTACTACCTTCAATATAGATTATCCCACAGATGAACTTCAAAGTTGAAGAACTTCAAAGTTCATGCTCACACTTCTTTATTTCTAAGCTGGACAGGGTTTCAGGAGCTTTGATGGAGAGCCAACAACTGATGTATTTATATTTGTGTTTGTTTTATCCTCATGCTTCGTTGAACTGCTTTGTTTGTGATGTATTCAAGAAAGCAATAGACAAATAAAATAATCATGAATTCTTCAGCTTGTGGTCAAAGGGCACCACAGTTCAGGAAGCTCAATTTATTTACCATTTAAAATGAAATATATGAACTCTATATGGGTAGCTGTGGATTTCCCAGTATTTAAACAAGCACATCCCTCAAAGGGTAATTAAAAAACTTGATGGGTGAAATTCATGCCAAGTTCTTCATACAATCAAGGGAGCACAGGTCTAACAAGTGTCAGGATGAAAGGAGACAGTACACTAGAAAAAAATCCAAAATTTCAGATTTTCCTTTCCTATAACCTTTTGCTTCCCTCTTATGCCTGACAAGAATTTTCCAGTAGACCAGGGAGTGGAAAAGCAAATCCATCCTATTTCATACTGGAAATCCCCATTAATAAATTCCCATTATTCCTTGAAATGACTGTTGACTTTGTCTTGGAGGTGGTGGATAGAACTGATACTACTGTCATTTCTGATTAACCAAATCTATGTTTCATCTGTTCCTGCTGAGTCTCAAGAATGTGGTTTAGTCTTCAGAAGGACCTATGACATTTAATAAGAACTTTCCTGACTGTCTGTGGAGATTCTCAGTCATCCAGATCATAGTTGTCTCAAAGGTGCTTTTTCAAAAGGTAAATGGACTGCTTTTTCTTTGAGGAAGAAGAAAAAAATATTTTACTTCTCATCCAATAAGCTCCATCAGTTCTGATGGCAGGTGGGAACAACTTTCCCGACCATAATTTGAAATTCAGCTCATTATTGTAGATCTGTGGAAACTGATCTTTCATGACATAGAATATTTATCACATATTGCATCAGTAGGACAGAAAAAAACTAGAAGTACGATCTTATTTAAGTTTATACAGAGGTAACTTCTGCTGTTTGGTAGAGATTATTCTCTGTTAAACATAGTTGTTACAAATGCAACCTGAATATCTTCCCAGATTCAAAATTGTACCTAAAATTGTGTCAGTTCAACATTTCTTTCTACTAATACCATCATACTATAACTTTTACAAACTAATGATTACAAGAGACTATTTCATATTGTGGGTATCTGAAAATAATGCTCTTCCCTTTTTATCTCTTGCGCCATACAAATTGCAAATGGATTTTAATTCTGTTAGAATATTTAATTTAGTAGCTGGAAAGTTAAGTGTACAATGGGTCAAAACACACAGTAGTAGTTGGTTGGTTGGAGAGTTCTGGCTCCTGCATGTGGTCACCTGTGCTATGATTGGTTGCTGTGGGTGTAAAGGGGGAGTTTCCCTCCCCCCGCCCCGTCTTTTTCTTCTGTGTGTTCTGTATGCTGTTTAGATTTACCTCGTGAAGTTCTCATGCATCTATCTTGTCTGCTGTAAATATGAATAGAATAGAATAGAATAGAATAGAATAGAATAGAATAGAATAGAATAGAATTCTTTATTGGCCAAGTGTGA
>JANHFM010009209.1:170651-181078 GCA_032468115.1 Grayia smithii
TAAACCGCTTAGAGAGGGCTGTAAAAGCACTATGAAGCGGTATATAAGTCTAAGTGCTATTGCTATTGCTATTGCTAATGTCTCCTTCAATGTGTGTTTCCCAAACCAGAAAGAAGTGAAATGAGCAATGTTTGGGTGATAAAGGGGGAAATAAGTACGTAGATGTGAGTAGCTGAAGTGAATATGTTTTTCACAGTGGCAATCCCTTCAGTGAGAAGTTTGAATGCATATGATGTCACTTCAAGGACGATGCGTGTGCGGTGGGAACCTGTAAAAGGAGCGACTGGCTACATGTTATTATATGAGCCTGTCAATGCCACAATACCAGCAACTGAAAAAGAGGTAACAACTAGCTTGAGAAATACTTATATTTGCTCCCATATATCCAAACAGCGAGATATAATTTGGCTTACAGTATAAAATCGAACGCATCAACAGATGTATAGTATGGCAAAAGTCAGGAAACTGTCAGTTTGTTTACTTATTTATTTATAAAACTTACAAGCTGCCCATCTTACCTCAAGGTAACTCCGGGCAATAAATGCTTTCTTAAGAAAATATTTTTAAACATTTTGTTTTTTATTTTGATGTTTTGCCTCTTTGTTTTATTTATTTCTTCTAGATGCGGGTTGGAGCATCAGTGACTGATGTACAGCTGGTTGACTTGATTCCAAATACTGAGTATACTTTAACAATTCATTCAACTTTTGGTGACCTCACAAGTGATCCACTCACTACTCAGGAAGTAACATGTAGGAATAATACCATTTTTCAAAATATTTTGTCCGTTGCCTTAGTGATTTGTGTGATCCTATAAGTGGACAGCTGCATTAGTCCATGATAGCCAAAAATCAGAAAGAGCTCATGAAAGCTTACACCTTTTAAGAAAACTTGTTAGATTGAAAAAGTGCTATCAAACTCCTTTTTACATATATCTGCAGTGTAATTACTGCCAGTTGTAAGCACTTACCACAAAGTGTCTTACCATTGCTCTGGTAGGATTGCATTTCCTAGATACTTAGTCAGCATGGATTATTATTTGTGACTTAAACTCTTTCAAAGGGTCAGATAACTTTTCGTGAAAAGATACTGATGTATAAAGTATTTTGAAAGCATTGATGTTAAGCTTGAACATCAACCATTGGAATTCTTTTTCTAGTAACAGCTGGGATTTATATAACTATTTTTTATGGATAGCATAGATTTTGGGAAGTATTTTCCCCAGAAAAATGAAAATATAATTTGCTTATTATATATAACGTTACCTATTTGAATGGTAACAATGAGGATACTATCTTCAAAAACTTTGTCTTCCTCTGCAGTTCTGTACAACAATTTTTAAACTGAAAAATTAATGAATTAATAATTGATGGTGTATTAATTTAATAATTTAATTAAATTCAGAGTAGGATAGGTTGCCAACAAAGGAGAATATTTGTACCTCAGGGTTGAAATGAGGGGTGCTTGGTGCTCTCTGAGCTTGCCTATTTTCTTGCAGACATTTCATTACCTTAACTAGATAACATCATCAGTGCTAGTAAGGCATGGGTTTTGCTCTGAGTTTATATTTTGGTGTCTTGCTTGTCTATGTGGGTGGGAGCGGTTTTAGGGATGTATCTAATTGGTATTAGGGTGTTCTCTAATTGATCCTTATTATGGTGAAGGTGTCATCTACATATCTGACATAGGATAGGTTGGCTATATGTAAGCTATTTATTTATTTATTTAGAGGAATATTGTCTAAGACAATACTATGTTTTTCAGTACCTTTAAGTGGAGCAAAAAGATTAAGGCTAAGTGATATTACTCACAGCGGCATGAAAGTCAACTGGGATCACGCTCCAGGAAAAGTTCGTAATTATATAGTGAAATATAAAGCAGCTGAAGAAGATGAAGTAAAAGAGGTAAATCTGTGTGTGAAAATAAAGTAAATATTTGATCAGGATCATTTTATAGGTATTGTTAAGAAGTAAATAGGAGCCAAAGTCCATGATTTGTAAAGTTAAGATCAAATGATTTTAGTTTCTTTGGCTTTAAGGATCCTGTGATTATAATGTACCATGAGTAGGATCTTATTATTATAAGCAAAATGGAAGTCTAAATTGGATGACACATGAATGTGCCTAGCAAAAAAAAAGAGGGGGCTTTTAAAATAAAAATTTAAAAATGGGAACATTAGCATAGAGATGGGAAATCAGGCTATATAAAAAAATAGACAATATTTGGTTTTTATCCTGATTCAGTCATTTAGAAAATGTTGCAATATAAGTAGGGAGAATAACCATTGTGAAAAATTGATTTGCCGTATGTTGATGCAATGGAAATGGGGTTGTCAGGCAACAAATCAAATTCATTGTGATTTATGATATTCACATAATGACATGTTGAAAATAATGTAATTTTTTTCTCATGTGCATAATGACATCATCACACGTGGAAATACATTGTGAGAGCCATAGCATCTCTTTGAAGCCGCCCGAGTCAATTTAGGATTTGAATGAATGTGATACTCACCCCTCATATCGGAATACTAGTTTGAACAGCTACAAATAGCAGACTATCATTGCACTTCTCAAACAGATTGAATAAAGAAAGTACCACATATTTTAAGTTGATCATTGGAGAAGTGTAGAATGTTGTTCTTTCAATGTTTGAAAAAATTCTAGATAATATATGCAGTTTAACATCTAATAGTGTAGCTCTTTTGAAAACAAACATATTGTATAGTTATATCCAGGACTTATTATTAATAATATATTACTAATAATATATTACAATTAGTTGTAAACTTTCTACTGTCTGGGAAAAATAAGTGTTAAGAAAGAAATCTGACTAATTTGTTTATGTAGATAAAAGTGGATCCATCCCAGACCAGCACGCCTCTTCCTGATCTTTTTTCAAAAACACTCTACCATGTAGAACTTGTTGCAGAATATGACGAAGGGCTGTCTGTGCCAGTAGCAGCAGAAGCCACCACCTGTAAGTCTATGCTGCTGCTTAATGGGGTTCTTTAGATTCTCATACAAGCGTGTGGCCTGAAATATGGTTTTATAGATGGTAGTGCTGAAAATACATTAGAAAGCTGTAGCTTTGTAGCTAAAATAGATAGCTAGAGTTGTGTGTTGCATTTGCATACCTTTGGGTATGAGAGACCAAAAACGGGGCCTGCAGAGGGTTTGGGAGGCCTGCAGAGTCTCCTGGGGGCGGGGAAGGGCAAAAATACCCCCGTTTTTGCAAAAAATGAACCCCTTTTTGGCCTCCCAAACCCACCATGTCACATTTTTGCCCTCCCCAGCCCCCAGGAGCACTCTGCAGGCCTCCCAAACCCTCTGCACATCCTGTTTTTGCGTAATTTTATGTCATAATGTTATGTCATAAATGTTAAGCAATATAAGAGCATCTCTGTTGGATTGTGATAGTTTTCTACAATAACTGTACATATGTACCCTGGGAGACCTACAAACAGGTCCTCTTCTAGTTTATTACTGCAATAAGACCACATCTTTCATTCAACTCTATGACAATTGAATCACTTCTGCAATTCCCTGATTAGTCTTTCCCCCTCTAAAAACATTGAAATAGAGTTTTGAAATATGACTTGTTGAGTCTGTCTCAGCATTCATGGGCCTGAACTTGCCATGTGTAAATATTAGCCATAGCAACATTTGATATATGTGAAGCTTTAGAAAAAGTGAAGATTATTCTAAGTGGGGAAATTATTGTGTGTATTCCCATGTTGTTACACACAAAACAAAAAGGTCTTACACAGTAAATTTCTGTATCTAGTTATTTAGTATGTATGCATAGACTTTTTCTCTCTCCTTTCCACTTTTCAGTACCTGTACCAGCACCACTCAATTTGAGAACAGATCAAGTAACCACAACTAGTTTCAGAGGTACTTGGGATCATGGAGCACCTGATGTAGCTCTCTACAGAGTAATGTGGGGGCCTTATGGTGAACCTGAAAAACAGGAGGTAGGAATTTTTGGATTCTTGAAAATGAGTAAATTCAACAAGTGTGGAAATGTTAATCTTGTGATTATATGAAATTTAAGCTGTTACATTTACTCATAACTAAAATCCGAGATGCCCTTATCAATATGCCTATGTGTCTATGGATATTTTCTTGCTACTACTCAGTGGTGGGTTGCTCCCGGTTCGGTCCGGTTCGCGCAAATAGGTAGCGGTGATGCTGTGATGTCACTGAACTGGTTCTACGCGTCCCGGACCTGCCCCCCCCCACGTGCCCGTACTTACCGATCTGCGCGCAGAGCTCACGGAGCGCACTTGCGCGCATGCGCAGGAAGCCTTTTTTGAGGTTTTTCCATCAAGAAAACTTTCTGCGCATGCGTGGGAGCGCCCGTTCGGCGCACACAAAGCATGCGCACACACCGGACGCGCACAAAGCTCGTGCACCTTTAGAACCGGTAGTGGAGGTAACCCACCCATGCTACTACTGTATAAGGTTTCCTCCTAAACCCGATTTTAAAATATATTTAATTAAAAGATAAACAAATGGGAACCTGTTGTGCTACAAAATAAAGTATCAGCCTCTGGCCTCATCTAGAGAAGATTATTAAGAGCAATATTACCTCTTCTGACAAGGAGATGTCTTGTGATGGTCACTCCCATTGTGGTAACTATTTTATAAATAAACAATCTTCATTGCAATAATTTCTGAGACCATGTTTTCAAAATTCTAGAGGTGCCCATCAGCCCCCCCAAATTGACCCTTAAAGATAATTAATGTTTGTCAGAATGATGGAGAATGTATTTGTAGCTAAGGAATATCAAGAAACTTGATTTTTCTTCCTCCTTTCTCCAACATGTGAGGCTGCAATAATAGAATCCTGATTTCTGGGCAGTAATGGCTCTTTTTGAATCTCTCTTTGATCTTGATTTGTAATTTAGGGTCTGTTCCTTATTACATCATTCTGAATAATACCATTATTCATATAGAGGTAAAGCCCAGTGCTGGTTGGCTTGGTGGCATCTGTTCATTAAAGATGGTGGTTTTATTGAAGATGATGGTTTATGGTAATTTTTTTGGAGTGGTCCCTTCTCATCACATATAAAGTCCCTCTTTGAGGAAAATGGATGGTTCAGAAATATGATGGGTGGAATGGAATGGAATAGGATAGATAGATAGATAGACAGACAGACAGACAGACAGACAGACAGACAGACAGACAGAAGATAGCTATTCAGAATTGATGGTACCTCTTGAAGATGAATGTATTGGTAATATAAAACTATATACATGTGTATGTCTGTATGTGAGTGAAGAGAGATGGCGGGGGGGTGGGGGTGGGGGGAGACAGTTTGACTCTGGGTAGTTTGAAAACCCACCACAAATAAGCCCTGGCACCCAGGGATAAACAATAACCTCACTTACTGAAAAACTCATCAGTTAACAATAAAGCTCATGTAATCACCTAATGCACCTAATGCCCGGAGAAACAACCAGATTCTCTAATGCCTTAAGAAAGGCTAACAGTTGCATATCTTATAGGATATACTTTACCATATTAAAAATGTTTACGATTGACACATTAATTCCTTGGTATATAACCTCTTCTAATTTTTCTTCTTCTTTTTCCTCCATAATTTTTGAAGACAATTCTAAATGGTGATGAAAATACACAACTTTTTGAAAATCTTATCCCAGACACTTTGTATGACATCTCAGTTACTGCAATTTATCCTGATGAATCAGAGAGTGATGAACTGATTGGCAGTGAACGTACATGTAAGCATATTTTGAAATACCTTAATTAATTAATAATTTGGGATGATTAAAGGGCACAGGTTTCATACTCACTCAATCTCTGTTGTATCTTTCTTTACAGTGCCCCTTGTGCCTATAACAACACCAGGTAAGTATTTCACTTCATGGCTAGCATGTTACAAATTAGGGCTAGTAGGAAGAATAGGAAAGATAGCAAATAGATATTCCTGAGGAAAAAAATTACACACACACACACACACACACACACACAGTGTATATATAAACAATTCCCTTCAGTCATTTAACTTACATGCTCAATGAACATCCTGAGTCATCACTGAATTATAGCATATTTTTAGAAGGCATAAGCTGAAGCTAAAATGTTATGATGCAAGCAGTGAATACTGTGTTTGCACTATAGATCTCTCATGCTATGGATACTGAATAGTATGCATCATGGATATTGTCCAAAGCTTTTGACCTTGACTTTTCTTACCATTTGTTAAATTAATGGGAAAGTAACATACATACATCCTAACTTCCTTCATGCATTCAAATTCTCTTCACCTGTACCTCATTTTATTCTTATAGGAATTATATGGAATAGATTAGATTAAGAGTTACTTGCTGACCTAGAGTCACATAGTTGGCAAGTTGCAAGTCTGTCATTTTTTGGTTCCCCAGTGCAGTATGGCATAGTAGTATTTTATAAATATTACTTGGAATACATTGGTGAAGTTATTTAAAATATACTTGGTATATGTTGGTGAAGATACAATTATTTAAATTCCAAATTTTAGACAGTTCTGTTTAATGTTAAATAAAAACCCAATTTAATTTAAAATATTTTTCTCAGACATGAGTACCTAGTTTTTATGTGATAGTGTAGAATGATTGTACTTCACATTTATTTTTTATAAGATTCTGCTCAGCAACTCTTTTAATAATTTCATTCCAGTACCAACGAGCCCCCCACGGAACCTCCAGGTATATAATGCAACATCTAATAGCTTGACTGTCAAGTGGGATCCTGCCATTGGACGGGTACAACGCTACAGGATCAATTACCGACCTACTACAGGCGATGGTGCTGAACTTTCGGTAATTAATTCTCCAGAGGGAAAGCATTCACTGTTTTTTAAAAAAGCTTTTTTAAAAAAGAAAAATTTTATATTCAGTGTGTTAGATTGTTAAAAGTTTTAACAGTCTTAACACACTGAACAGATCTCTTTTTTCTTCTTTTTTATACCTTTTAACATAAGTTTTAACATTTTGCATAATCAGGTCAAAGTTTGCTTCCTACATTACAATGAGGAAATATTGACTGTTAGATAAAAAAAATACCTCAGGGTAGAAATTTACTTGAAAGAGAGGGAAAGAAAAGTTGCAAGATAACACTTCTAGCTGTGCTTCAAACTTTGCAAGATTTCTAAAATAGACTAATCTTACTCATAGAGAAAAACACATATAGTTGGATGTTGATTGTGAAGAGTTATAACCATATACAGTTAATTTTGCTGCATATCCTCGTGATTGAGTTTTGTTGAAATTTCCTGTCATATTATCTGTCATACTCTCTATAATAAAAGCTGAACAAAGGCCCTGGGATCAATAAGTCAGTTATGAACTGGGACAATGGAGAAAAAAAGGCAATTATGTGATGATACGACTTTGGATACATGTGCATAAGTTCCAGGTTTTGCACTGTGATGTCATGCTATATGTTTGTCCTTTTCCTCCTCTTTTTCCTACAAATGCCTGTGCCAGGGAGCTATAGGTATTATATAGCTTTTAATTAAATCGGCCAAATGCACATTCTCATGTTTATATTTTTTAACCGATATGCAGAAATAAAACGATTGTTTTATTTTTTAAATCCTTGCATTGACTGATGTCTTGTCATTCTTGTGTCTGACAAATAACCAGGAAAACAATTAAAGATGTCCACCTAACAAGTTATAAAATGTTAAATGAAATCATTGCAGTGCTGTCATTCTGAGCTAGAAACCTGAACCTGAATCTGTATAACATGCAATACATAATTATTTTTTCAGACTAAACTCCGTTTAGTTTGTTGCCTTGCTGTTTTTCATATCATTCCATTGTATTCAAGTCCACAGTAGGAGGAAGCAAGAACAGCATTGTGCTTCAGAAGCTGCGACCTGATACCCCTTATCGCATTACGGTTTCTTCGATTTACGCTGAAGGGGATGGAGGACAAATATCAGGAAAGGGCAAGACCAGTAAGTGAAACCATCCTGAGCATTTTGTTTTTCACTGAAACAGAATCACAAAAGAGATTTTTAAATGATTTGGGGAAGTTGGCAGGTTTTGGAGTTCATTATCATATGGCTCTCAGTCAGATATATATTTTTAAAGCCACATTATCAACTTAAAAAAACACACATTTCTATTTAGTTTGTTGCCTTGCTGTTTTTCACATCATTCCACCGTATTCAAGTCCACAGTAGGATTCAAATTAGGATTTATTTCGAGTCCGTACAGGTAGTTCTTGAAATACAGCCATAATGGATCCTGCCCATTAGGGTCGGAAGTTGCGACAAATGTTAAATGAACTGCCCCAAATACCAGCCATCCTTGGTCTCCCTATTGCATTTGTTAAACGAATGCACGGTCATAAAGTGGAGCTCATGGGTGGGGGAGAAACTGGGAGGCCTAGTATAGGCACTAGCCTACCTGCCTCAGGCCTCCCAAGGTTTCTCTCAACCCTAGACCCCATGTTCTCCTTCCCATCCCTTGGGTGCCTCACATGCCAGTCCTTGCACAGTTGGCTGTCTTGGCAGTGAGAAACAATGGGGAAGGAACATGCTGGGTGCTCCCAGCTTTCCTAATTCTGCTGTTGCCCTTCTTCCTGCCAAGGTGCCCTGTCTTTCTGAGGCAAAAAATGACCAGTTTCCTAGCCTTTTAGAGCCTTTTCTCAGGGGAGGATTGAAACCTCCCCTGACTGTTGCTAGGCTTTGGGAGGCCATCCCCTGCTTGTAAAGGCAGCAGCTTCTGGAGGAGCTTTCCAAAATCTTTCTCTTGCTTAACTTCCTCCCTTCCCCAGAAACTGACATTTCTTCAATAAACAAAACAGAAAACGCTGGCAGGGATCGACTTGTTTGATCTCCCCCCTTCCCCCCAGTTAGGTGCTAAATCTAAACCCCCTGCCTTTGCTCTCCAATCTCTATCCCTTTTAAAAACCTTGCCCTGACTCCAGGCAGAAAAGTAGAAGAACCAAGCAAGCAAGGAGAGAAAATCTTTCAACAGCTTTTTCCCTTGAACTGCAAGAAAAACAACAACAGCAACATCACCAAATGTTTAGCAGACTAGAGAGTTGCACAACAAAATGGCGGATGCTGGGTCTTTGCAAAGCTTTTCATCTGACTGCCTGTACGATCTAGTTAGGATGCGCCTTTAAGTCTTAGCTGGGTCCTTCAGTTAATAGAAGGACAGCAAAATAGATTTGCAATCACCCAGCGTGGGGCTGAATTGTTTCGGCAGCTCCTCAAAGCACTGCAGCTGCTTTAATTTTGAAACAGGGTCATATGTAGTTTTGGAGAACCTGTAGTTACTTTGAACAGTTGTTAAATGGCCTGTTGTTTCTTGACAACTATCTGTATTTAATACTTAGTTTTTCTTTCTATAGCTTTCATTTCTTTAAATGATATGCATGTGTGAGTGAGAGAGGGAAGGAGAGGCTAATATAAGTTTATTTCTTCCAGAAGATTGTTTTATTGAATGATAAGTGTACAATTCTTGCAGTTATTGTGTAGCATCCAGCTTTCTTTCCCCAAGATAGGGCTTCTGTTCCCTGGGGCCAAATCAGAATGAGGTGGTGTTTTATTTCACTTTGGAGCACTGAGAAATAACAAAAAAGCTGGATGGCTTCATCACAATTATACATGGCCTTTTAATGAACTGTTCTCTTTTCCCCCTTTCCATCCATTTCTGTCCACTGCAATTCAGTTGTTTCCAGACTCTGGACTTCTCTCTAGTGCTGGAATGCAGTTTGGAAAAATACTGCCTCAAATCTATGTAATCAGCTGAGTATTACCCCACCAAAAAAAGGCTGTTGAAGCCATACAGATAAAGTCTACTTTCATTTCATGGTTTGGAGAAACATTGTGTTGGCATTCTACAGCTGGACCCTTAAAGGGTCATCATTAAATATTAACACACATATATTAAAGTTCTAAACCCTGAAAATATGATTCTTATGGCTCCCCATTTATTCCTTAAAAGTGTGCTCTTCACAACTATCTGGATTTTTCCAAATATTTGATTTGAATGAGAGAGGGAAATATATCAGAGTTAAATGTATTTAAACTCATTGCACAACTGTGTTTTATTACAGTGCATTAACTTAACTTTTACTTAATGGGTAGGTACATCTAACCCCACAAGGATGAGGATAGTAGTTTAATAACCATTATGTGATTAATGAAAGGGAAGCATCTTTATTGCTTTGGTTTTTATTTTGTCTTTCTTTTACAAAGATTTCTTTTTCTGAACAACCATGTTGTGAGATAGGTTAATCTGTACTGGCCTGATGAAAGATTATGTCATTCTATCTCTTCCTTTTTTTTTTTTAAATCTCATTTATATCCCGCCCTTCTCTGGAGACTCAGGGCGGTTTACAATTAAGCACAAGCCAATGTGCTTAGCAAATCCCTTCATTCTTTGTATATGCCTGCT
>JANHFM010009209.1:206983-223530 GCA_032468115.1 Grayia smithii
ATGCACCAAGACAAATTCCTTGTGTGTCCAATCACACTTGGCCAATAAAGAATTCTATTCTATAAAGAATTCTATTCAGTGACTTCTTTGAAGTTACAATGGCATTGAAAAAGAAAACCTGCAACTGGTCCTCTATTATAGCTGTTGCAGTGGCCATGTGGTCACATGATCACAATTCAGGTCCTTGGCAGCTGGCATGCATTTACAGTAGTTGCAGCAACCCACAATCACGTGATCATCATTTGTGTCCTTCACGATCGGCTTTCAACAAGCAAAGTTAATGAGGAAACTGGCAGAAAGTCACAATTTGCGGCCATGTGACATTGCACTTAATTACAGTGGGTTATTTGCTTAATGATTGCAGCCAGGACCTCCATTATAAGTTGACATGGTCATAGATGTTTCATTTTATGATTGTCTGACTTAGCAACAGAGTTTCCAGTCTTGATAGCAGTTGGTAAGTGAGAACAACTTGCACTCAAACATAGCATGCCTAGATGGTAAATGCAACAAGATACATTTGCTTACCATTAAGTCAATAAATATTGGCTCTCCTTATATATGGGATTGGATGGTTAATCTCCAAGCATGTTTGAAAATAAGAGAAAGCTTTCAGAGCTGCTTTAAACTACACAGATCAGCATCCTTATCTCATATTTCATATATTCTGATTATTATTAGCACAACTCAGCACATTGTCTTAATTTGTTGTTTAACCAGTTATGTAGTTCTCCAATTGAACCATTGAACAATACGTCGCAAAAACTAAAATATACATACATACTAATATACATACTATGGCAGGGGTGGGTTCTACTTACCTCCACTACCAGTTCTAAAGGTGCATGAGCTTTGCGCGCGCACTCCCGCACATGCACAGAAGCTTTTTTTGACGGAAAAACCTCAAAAAAAGCTTCCTGCACATGCGCGCTCTGCGCGTGGATCAGTAAGTACGGGCGCGCGGGGGGGATACAGGTCCGGGATACGTAGAACCAGTTCGGTGATGTCACAGTGTCACCGTTACCTATTCGCGCGAACCGGACCGAACCAGGAGCAACCCACCACTGTACTATGGTTAATGATAAGCAGGTTTTTATCCATATGTGAGTGTGGCCCTTCCAGTCCCTTGTACACACGGAGTTTATACATATGCATTATTTCAATTTTTTGAAGACAAGTACAGAACCATCTCCGAAAGGAAATAAATGTGACAGTTGTTTTGGGAGGAAGAGTATTGTGTACCAGGAGGACAGCTCTGTTTGAAACAGAGTGGCAGAAGTAGAGAATTGTAGATGGTCTCTAAGAATTTATTTATCACAATTCTACAGATGAATGAATTCTGCCGGAATATCTTGCTGGAGTGTAATGTGGTGTTAATTCAGTGCATTGCATTTCCATTCACTAAAAAATAGCTAACTTGGCTCTTTGCAAAACATTTGCTTTGGCATACTATTTTGAGTTTTGGCTACAATGAAAGTCTTGGGGAAAACGTTGGCCTAGTTAACATCTTGTCAAGGAACTCTTATAGAAACAGATGTTTTAGGTTTGTTGATTTACCGTTAATGGCCAAATATACATGGCAAGAATCTTTGCGAAGTCGTCCTTGCCATTTTTTGATGGAGGACTAGTAAAAGAAGGAGCTGATTAACCTTGGAAACCAGATAATAATTTAGTAAAGGGGAAGCTTTAAAGTGTCTTGACACTTTCTGCCTTATTCTTTCAAAAGGAAAAGGAACTATTTTTAGTCTAGACTCTAGATGCTATTTTCATGCCTGCCAAATCATCTCTGTCCCACGGCTATTCTCACCTGTCTAGATATTAGGTATATAGTTTTTTAAATCTTAGAGAATAAATGAAATGAATCGAGTTCCATATCTGATGAGATTTGTAGATCTGCAGCAATAGACCCATCCTGGTTTTGTTGTTATTGTTTGCTGTTACAGAGCAAATAAAAGGGTTTGTGGTTCATTCTTAGGAGTCAGCATTAACTCTAGAAAACTTTCTCCAGTCCCTGTCATAATTTTCATACCCAGCCATTTATTTTCTTCTATTTACTATTTGATGGCAGTATTTTTAAGGATAACAAACTAGTCCACAAACCCAATTCAAAGAAGTTCCAGTTATATGCTATTCTGTGTGTGTGTGTGTGTGTGTGTGTGTTTGTGTTTAGCAAACCTTAAGCTAAAAAAACCAATCTTCTTAACTTCATCTGCCCTGTTCAGTTCAGATTGAAGCTGTTCAGCAGTTAATCATTAGCCTATACTAGAAGATGGTATTAATATTTTATTATACCATAATAAACAGAGTTTAAAGAGTTACAATCTATAGAGCAGTAACAACAGATACAAATACACAAGACACCTAGACACACAAAACACAATCACAATAGTTAGGACAGATTAAAATTCTTATAGTATTTTAATGCATGATGTAATAGGTTGTGATTTTGGTCATACTGAGTGACTAATCATAATTATATGATTGGTATAATCATAATTAAAGTTATTTCTAAGTAAATATGTATTGAATTGTTTTATCTAAAATCACTGAAACTTTTTTTTTTGTTCCACAAATATTTTAAAATTTTAGTTATGTGCTTTCCTGCTGATTCAGATCTAGTATTATAACAAGTAAGGTATACCTTGAGTTTAAAGCTGTATGATTATAAATAAACTAAAAAAGATGTACAAATTAGATTTGGATATGAAAATGGTAAAATGCCACTTGATGAGTTTTTAAGGAACTGGAAAGAGGTATTTCTTAAACTTCTGTTTGGAAACTGAACATCAATTCTTGTGGAGTTATAATTCAGTATTAGTCAGCATTTGGTGGTTCTCATAGCATTTGTGTTTAGTTTACTTTATTGTCATTGCACCTCATACAATGACATTAAATGCCATCTTCAGTGTACATTATTTGTTCTATATAGATTCCAAGGAAAGAATATTTTTTACCCTAACAAGGCCTCGACCAAATACTCCTCAGTTCTAAAATATATCAGATATACAGTATGAAGACAAAACTTGCAAAAATATAGTGGGAATAATTTTGATATTTTCATTCATACTAATATATACTCTATATAATCATAGTCAATTCTTCACTCTATATTTGGAAAGGGATGTCTGACAGAATGATGGTATTTAATAATAATAATAATAATAATAATAATAATAAAGTTTTTTCCAAAATGTGTAAAAATATCATTTTACATTTTTAGTCTAGTGTTATTAAAAAAATGGAAAATGTCATTTCCACTCCATTTCATTTCTGCTGCTCAGTTTCTATGAATAGGAGACAGTTTTGGAAGGATTATTCTTGCAAACTTTACTGGTTATGGAAAAATAAACTTTTGGAACAGGCAACAGCTGTGACAACAAAAAATTTCCTATAGTCTTTATGTCTTTATCATTAGTTAGTATTGTATTTATATAGTCCTTAGTGGCATTCGTTCATAGCATATGTTGTATAGATTATCATACCTTTCATCCAAATCTATTCCAAAACTGAGTGAAAAGATTGTCAAGTCACTGCTTCTTTATTGTCTGGAATATATTTCAATAGAGTGCATGGATGGAGTTGCCACTTTAATTAAAAAGGACACTTTTACACATAGATACAAAAAACTTGTGTATTTGTGCCTCTTTGCCTTCAGGATTTTGGACAATTTCTGTACACAGTTAACTATGATTTGGACTAAAAAGTTTTACTTCTAAAACCATGAAGAATTAACAGGGTTTTTATTATGCTTCTCAATAATTTTTCTCTAGGTTCATCTTGTTATAACATCCACAAGTGCTAAGATTTATGTTGACTGTGTTGAAATTATGGAAAAGCCTATTAAGGAAGCTGGAAATATCACAACTGATGGCTATGAAATCCTTGGTAAATTACAGAAAGGTGATAAGAAAACAGCACCAGTAAGTAGTAAACTTTTCTAAATTAAATTTTAAAATTTTTATTAAAGATACCACAACATATCTTTATCACAATAATTGTCTCATCCAAGTCATGGCAGTAAGCCTGTTAGGAGAGGAGATGAAGTTTCTTTTCACTCTCTTGTTCAGAATCTCCTCCTCACACACAATTTGCCAAGGTCCATACTTACAGCGCTTCCTGATCAAAACCTGATATGATCTCTGATTAAAAAGATTTGTTCCCTTCCTTCCCATCATTTCACATAAAGGCTGTGTCCGGCAGCCATTGCAACTTGGCCAATGTTGATGTCCTTGAAATGGGTACTGGTACATCCCCTTCTTGAGCTGACTAACTAACCCAACTATTTTGGCTGTTACCAGTCTCCATACCTCTGTTTATAGAGAAAGTTGTTAAAAGTGGGCAACAATAAGACACTGTAGAAAATATGGATTATCTTGATCTTTTTCAGACAGAGTTCAGGTTGATGAACTCTGTGTTCTATATGTGATAGAAACCACACTCATCGCTTTGATAAGGGAGTGAGTCTCCTTTTGTAGGATTTTTTAGTGGCTTTTCAAACCATCACTCATGATCTCCAAGCCATGTTGGGTGAAATGGGAACAAATATAGAAGTGTGAATTCCCTGCCACAGCTCTCCTATTACAGAATGTCTTGCCACCCAAAATAAGATCTGCATCCTGGCTCCTGATATTCAGGATAGCAATAGCACTTACCGCTTTACGGCACTCTCTAAGCATTTACAAAGTCAGCATATTGTCCCCAAGAATAATTTTGCCAACCTCGGAAGGATAGAAGGCTGAGTCAACCTTGAGCAGCTCAGAATTGAACTCCTGGAGTGAGCAGTGAGTTAGCCCTGCAGTACTGCATTCTAACCACTGCGCCACCACGGGTCTTATCCTCTACTCATTCCTCAATCCCCAATATTTTTTTTAAAAAAACAGGTTTTTAGCTAAGAGGAATAAAGAGTGAGTAAACATATACCTGATTTGGAGGTTAGTCTATTATGATACTGATTATTATGGTTGTTATTAATGTTATATAAACATTGTTATAATTCTGATATATTTGTTATTCTCTATCCTGTCTGCTGCTTAAAGCCAATTAAAGCAGGATACAAACATTTTAAATAAATGCATGAATAACTGTTTTGAGTTTCAGAGTTCCATATTGTTCAAAAGCTGCAGCTCTAAAAATTTAATAGAAAACTTCTCAGTTGTCTGAGTTCAAATAGAGTGTATAGATTTATCAGACTGTTGGCTTCCATCAAAGTTCCCTCATATAATTCAAAGTATTCCCACAATATTTGGCTTAGAATAGAAACAGGACTTCTCTTTTAGTAGCATCAACATCTGAGTCAGTTGCATGACTCAGTCATAAGAGTCACAAAGTCTTTGGCTGGGAACAATATGTTTATTATTTTAAGTAACTTACATTGCTAATGATAAACATATCAGCCAGTGGCCATGCTTCTTGGGAATTCTGAATACTGTAGTCTTAATATATTTGGAAGGCATAAATAAGGTTGGGAAGTCTGACATGTAGCACCTTCACAATAATGATTTTGCTATGTCTCTCTTGTTTTGTACACAGCTATCCCTCCCACAAGATCAACAGAAAATCAGTGATAATATATAACAAACAGTAAAAAGTACTTGGTGGTTCTTAGCTACTTTGGAAATGGTTTTTCCCTAACTGCCTTAAAGTGGGATAAAATGCATGTTTACAGGTGTTCCTCCTGTGCTTGTCCATTTGTCCTCCCTCTTTGTCATACTCTTTACCTCTCATTTCATGTATCATACAATATAGCCCAAAGTGTATGTCATGAAATGAAATTTTAGTTACTTGCTGGGATTTAGGGTGTACTGTGCTAAATAATTGATTTCTGATACCATGGCGAAAGGAAAGCTTTTGGAATTCTCCTTTTGATAACAGCTGCAGAATTCAAGTTTTCTTTTCAGTCATTCCATTAGCAGCTCTCAGGAGAATTGGTTTTGGAGTAACATAGGCAGATTGTGTACATATGAGCAAGTGAATGGGCAAGAAAAATTTTTGTGTCTAGAAGGGAATAGGGGAAGGGCTGCTTATTATTTTATATAAGTGGCAGAGTTCTTAAAGTTGAAGGTCGGTTATGCATTAATGTCAGTCTTCCCAGATAAACGAGACTGGAAATACAATTATATGAGGTAAATCTACTTTATTGTAAAGCTACATTTACAGAATCTTGCAAATCTGAAAGTACAAGTTCCTGCCTACTACTTTTAACTGCTAGAACCATTAGGGCAGGTCCTTTCTAAATTTATCTTTTTTTAACTGTTAAATGATTGCAGGTCTCTGGCCTCTCATGTCCTTTAGTTTTTTAGGAAGCACCTCCTCTCCTCTTTCCCCAAAGCTATCCATGCATTTAATTACAATGAATCTGGTTTTATAGGAACCATGTGAAATATCACAGAGACATGAAGTAAACCACTTCGTTATCATTTTCTTAGTTTCCTGTGTTAATGTCATTGATGTGGTAAAAGAATGATACTTTGCTGGCACTGGAAAGAAAGACAGTGTTTTATTTTGTTTAAATTGCATGATCCTGTACTTGAAGATTTATTCAAATATAACTTTAAATACACTTCCATTTCTGCTTTGTAGTTTGATATACAGAGCTTTGACATTGTGTGCAATGCGGTTTGGACCAGCAGAGATAGATGCTGCGATATTCCTTCTAAGGTAATATAGGAAATGTTTAGACAGATTTAATGCCTCATATCAAGAGCCTGAACTTTTGATATGAGCCTCCAAGAGAACAGTGTGGGATAACAGCCTTAAAAATCTCTTTTGGGAATAATAAATTATCTATGGGAATCTGAATCATACTAAATGCAGGAATGTAACTTCACCAGAGCATATTCTAAATAGTGCAGTCCAGACAGCCTATTGTAGAAAAAGCAGTTTAGCTGCCTTGTCACATTCCATTCTGTTTTCAGAATCTAGGACTGAATTCTTTAAACAAATATTAAATATACCTATTATTCCCTTACCCTTCACCACAAATTTGACTTACTATTTTTTTTTTAAATAAATCTTTTGTGGACTTTGAGGTGGAATTTATGAAAACCGATCGTAGCTACTGTTAATATAGAATATTAGGCAAAAATCAGCCAGCAGCATTTGTGTCAATATATAACCGGACCATGTTCGTTTTGAAGGAGAGAGAGAATAAATCATCAATGAAGGGAGATAAGTTGGGAAAAACAAGCAAGCAGAAGATAACTTAAGGAAATTCTTCACAGAGAAGAGAAAAATAAGTATATAATCTTACTGGAATAATTCATTGATTTTTAACTACTGTGCTTCAGTAGATTTCCACTGAAATAGTAGATTTCTGGAGTCTTTTAGACTTCCGCCTACACCATTTTCTGCTGAAACCAATTTATGTTAATTAATGATATCATGATTTTGCTTTATATCCTACTGTTCTAAATTTAAAGAAATAGAATGGAAGCAGTGACAGCTCTCAGGATGAGGCATGAATTACGTTCTTTTTAATTTATATTAACATCTGATCATAGGAAAGCTACCATTTCAACTCATAATTATACATCAGCATCGTACAATATTGTATAAGTCAATATTTAATATGTTAAGTGTAAAATAGAAGCTGCATTAAAATAATATTTAGTTTTTTTTATATTGAATGAAAATTGAATCTAAATGAAAAGTGTTAACTGATATCAGAGTGAGTAGAATTCAGACTTAGAATTCTACTCACATATTCTAATCCTAGAATATGTGAAGAAAGTACAGGGTGCTGTAAACATGTGCAAAGTATGTGCAAAATATGTACTCCTGCGGAGTAATCACTTTTTACTTTTATGCAGTAGGTCTTAAGACTATTGTGGCTTCTCCCCCCCTTCCCCCCCCCCCTCTCTCTCTCATTAATCATATCCCAAATTAAAATACCTCTTGGAAACAATTATGTTGATGCTGAATTTTATTATTTTATTAGATATCAGATATAATTAGACTTCAATATCAGATATAGTTATAGTATACAGTAAATTATCTGCCTATAAGGTTATTATTTTCTCTGTTAGGAAAAGAAAAATTTAAAATTGTTCATGCTTTGCTTTAAATTTCAGAGGGATGAAGCAAAATGCCCATCATTGCCAAATGCTTGTACATGTGTTCAAACCAGTGTGGGGGCTCCAGGACCTCCAGGACCTGCTGTAAGTAAAAATCAATATATTGGGATTATAAACCATATGGATAAGCCTAATGTTTAACTTCTGAAAGCTTCAATGAGTCTGGGTCAGTATCAGTCGAAGACCAGAACACATAACTTGACTTATGACTAGACCTGAAGTTTGGACAGACCCAAAATAGAGGATTTACAACTTTGATCCAAAGTTCTCTGCAATCCCTTGACTGCACTTAAGGCACTCAACAATAAGGGCCATGTTTATGGCCATGGTCCCGTGACTACTTTTTACAATGGTTTTATAAAAAACCAGCACTCACCTGGTTTTTGGCAAATCAGTGCCATAGTGAACAATGGTCCAATTAACAACCATGGCATTTGCTTAACAGTCACCACATTCAGTTCACAACTGCCAGTTCATTTTACAATCACCAAAAAAGATTTGTAAAATTATGACTTAGAATCATAATGGGCAGGCTCCATTGCAGTCCTAACTTGAGGACTCCCTCTATCATATTTTGTAGTGGCAAGTAATTGACTTCAGTTCTAGCTTTGGCACAATAACAGCAGTCAGCAGCCATGATTTGTTTGCTCATTTCCTAGAAACTCTCTTACTGATATAGTTACATGTCTTGCACTGTTTAACAACAGTGCCCTTCTGTAACACAAACGTGGAAAACCTATTACTATCCACCACATACCCTTAGCTCAAGTTTGGGAATGAATTGTTCAGGTAATGATGGAAGCCAATGAAATGAGCAAGGAGACTTGTGAAGGAAACATTTCCTAGTTTCTAACTCTACGAAAAGGATGAAACTGATTAAGTATGATTGACACAGATCAAATGAATGCCACTCCTAAGGACTCTTTAAATGAGAGGAAAGAGGCATGCTGTTCAGAGAAAATCACCTCACATACTGTAATGTATTAGTGATTAATAAGAAATATTTAGCAGTTAGTCATGTTAGCCTTCCTCATTGTTTTATCACCTCTGCCTTCCTGAGGAAATAAAATATGTATGTAGCTTGTAACCCATAGAGATTGTTTTTATCTTAAAGGTGGGCAATCTCTTTGGAAATATGCTGGAATATGCTATACGTTTCAAAATGAATAATACGAGGTTCTTCAGAAAATTTTAAGAAGATGGAATATATAAAATTTAAACATAATGGTGTTTATCTCTTTGTCTTCCATGTGTTTGTTTTTTTTGGATTTTAGGGAGCTAGAGGTTCCAGTGGTGCAAGAGGTGAAAGAGGTGTCAGTGGACAATCTGTGAGTATTTAAGTTTTCAATACCCATATCAAATCAGTAACCCATGGCAACACACAATCTTAAAAATTATTAAAATAGTTAAAATGCAATGCAAAACAGAAATACATAGAGAAGCCAAAATATATCATAACCCATTAGTGTCAACATAACCAGGAAAGGGGGCTCTTCACAGCCTCGGGACCCTGGGCCTGGACATTTAGTCAGATCTTCAAGGCCTTCCAAATGGCTAGCAGGGTTGGGTACATCCTAATCTCTGGGGGGAGAGGGGGATGTTCAAAGAACAGGAGCTGCAGCAGAAAAGGCACTTTGTCTGTTCCCTGCCAGCCAACATGCATTGGCTGACAGGACCTAGAGAATGTCTACCTGAATTGGACAGGTAGAAACAGCTAGAGGAAGATAGTATCTGAGATAGCCATGGTTCCAACCTACGAAGGCTTTAAAGGTGACAACCAGCACGTGACTTGCATCCAGAAACACACTGGCAACCAATGCATCTTCCAAAGCGGTGGGGTTACATATATGCTGGATAGCCAGCGCTATTTACAATCAATGCAGCTGCATTCTTTTCCAGCTGAAGCTTCTGACTGCTACTCAAGGACAGCAACATGCAGAGCATGTTGCATTATTCTAAATAAGAGATCATGAGGGCATGAGTCACAGTGAGCAGAGCCTTCCGATCTAGGAATAGGTACAAATTGGCACACAGTCTGAAAGTGTACAAAGACTTCTTAGCCATGACTATCACATACTTTTCTAGCAGGAGCGGATTGCCTGCCACTACCCTTAGCAATATAACATTTCTATATATGTTTATATAAGGAATTGGAGACATTTATCACATCTGAGAAGTATAATTAGTTACAGCATCCTATTGAAAGCACACTAAATGCCATTTTACTTTTTTTTTTACCTGCTATAATTTTATTATTATTTATTATTTGCATTGGAGAATCCATGTGCATATGAGTTAGTTTAAAAAGTTAGGATGCCAGTTTTGCCAGTTTTTGTTTTTCCTTTTGTGTGGTACTAGTTCATGTAAGCAACCCCAAGCAATCCAAGTGTAGGGAAATTCCCTTAAAAAAAATACAAGCAATTTCATTTATCTACAATACTTGAATTGGGTTCCTAACACTTCCAAATAATGCCGTTCCCATAAACATCTATTTAGCTTTTATGATCATATATTTAAAAAGTTCTACATTGCCTTTATCCATAAGGGAATCTTGGAAAGTACATAGCTTTGTATATACCCTTTACAGAATGAAAGATATATCACCATAGCTGGGGAAGATGGGGAGTGAAACCCAACATTTCTGAAAGCAATTATGTTAGAGCAACCAATTGTTTAGTCACTTATTATCACCAGACTTGACTCCGTCTTTATGTAGCTTTTTTGAAAAATTGACAATTTTGGGGGGGTTTCTTTTGCTATTTTTAGGGGCCCCCAGGTGCTCGTGGAGATTCAGGCCCTCCAGGTCCTCAAGGGCCACCAGGCCCACAAGGAATAAATGGGCTTTCCATTACAGGAGATCCTGTAAGTAAGAATGTTGTTTGGGCAGAATAAGAGAAGAAGTGTAATGTAATAAATGCTTTCTGATAGTAGTTTGACATACTTTTTCCCAGTATTTTCAGATGTATGCTAAGTAAGTCAAGGTGTATTAATGCACCAAGCAGATTTCTAAACACTGCAGGATTTGTAGATTCTGCATAAACATAGAAACATGGGGTGGTGTTTATTTGAGTTTGGATTTGATCTGCTTCTTTGCTTAGAATATACTCACCTTTTCAGGGAAATATGTGGAGGTTAGGTATTTCTCTAATTTTTTATTGGGTGGAAATGTTGAGTAATCAACTATCATGCCTAGTTTTCATGGTGTGAATGAAAGAAAAGCTACACTACAGACACAAATGAACTTTTGTTTTCTCTAGCAGGTTTTGAGGCTTAAAGATAGCATATCTGTTAATTAGACCCATGATTTCATTTTTTAGGAAATAGACAAAGCCTGTTCTTTTTTAATTCTAGGGACGTCAAGGGCCAAAGGGTAACCCTGGAGAACCTGGACTTCCAGGGCGATCAGTAAGTTCCTTTGCTATTTATTTTCCATTCTTCCCAAAGACAGTCTCACTTACTGACCTTAGCAGTGGAAATTCTGATCTCAATTGAGATTGAGTGTCAAGGACTATCTGTAGCTATTACTTAAGAGTGAGTTCTGAATAAGATTTGTAACAGATTTGTAAATAAAGATACATTTACCTTTAAAAGAATTAACAGTACAAATAACTAAACAACCAGAGTGTAGATAAAATGGAATTCTGTACAGCGTGCTGAAATTATAAATCCAAGTCTACTTGTTTTGATCCATTCCTTTTGCATGGGGTCAAAATCAGTATCACTGCATCCAAAGAGCCTAGTATAGTACAATGAACTGTATATTAAAATAGAGTGGCGATATATGTTAAAATTGTGTTGCATTGTTCCAAAAGCCTGTCTAATTAATGTTTTCTTTCTCACCTAGGGATCACCAGGCCTAAGTGGCCCTCCTGGCGCAATGGGACCCCCAGGTGACAGAGTGAGTAGTTCTGGTTTATCCTGGAGTGTGGAAACTTTACAAAGGCTTTGAACAACATTAGAACATTTATTATACTACGTGTCTTCATTTTGTCAGGTTCCTTGAACCTTGAAAGGGTGAAGCAAATCAGTTTTAAATATACAATCTTTTATGTTACTTTTTCTTTAGATCAGATTTATTTGGTTTGAATGGGACCGATGGACATCGTAGTCCAACACATATAGGGGACACCAAGTTTGAAGAAAGTTAATAACTGATGGAATGATGAAGAAATAATAGACTTTGTACAGCTGTGATAGAAATCAGGGAGGGATTGCATTCAGCAACTAAACATACAGAAGCAAAGGCTTTGGATAAGAGGAAAATAAGCAATAAGCCTAACATAATTCTTTGTTCTTCATCTACAATGGAGAAACAGATAATTTATGACAGCATTAAAATTTTGCTAACTAGTATTCAGTATAAATACTAAGTTTTCGAACATCCTTGTATGTAGTATATAGTTATTGTAGCTATAGTTACTGGTCCTTTATAACAGGGGATGTTTAGACATTGTGGTTTTGAATGCTTTGGATACTTTTTACGGGGTGGTTGGCCCAAAAACTTTTCTGCATAATTATATTGTCCCTAAAAGCGAGCAAATAAAAAAACCCTAATTCCTAATGTTCATTGTTCTTCAAACAGGGTTTTACAGGAAAAGATGGCCCATCAGGACCAAGAGGTCCCCCAGGACCAGCGGTTAGTGTTTGCTTCATTGTTGGAATGATAATGTAATAGTGGAACTATGATGGATGATACTGGTGGGAGTTGTGTCTGTTTTGTGTCAGACAATACTTTCATTGTTTGCAAGAACACATGGTATCAAAGCAAATTAAATTACAGCTGGCATATTAATTCAGTGCTCTGAGTGTGGATGTTTAATATAGCAAAAATGGCTCCAGTCATTGGTTAGAACAATGTTTCTCAAGCTTAGCAGCTTAAAGATATGTGGACTTTGACTCCCAGAATTCCTCAGCCAGCATGCTGGCTAGGGAATTCTTGGAACTGAAGTTGACACATCTTAAAACTTGAGAAACACTGGGTTAGAAGAATGTGAAGATTTGCAGTATGAAGGTATATTAAAGAAAAGCCTTAAGAAAAGGGGACTATAGAACACCAAATGAGCACTACATGCAGTGATATCAGCTGCTGAACTGCTGGAAGTAGAAAAAGAAGCAAAATTGAGTTTTTGGAGCTCTAAAGATGTGCTCTCTACATTGCAATGTTAGTTGCAAGTCCAATTTACTTGATCCAGTTCTGTTGACTGCATAATACATCTACATCTTGCTATAACATTATTTAATAAAATGTACAATCTCATTTTCCCTTTGTGCTTCTGTCATCTTTCTATAAATATCAAATTTTTAACAAGTTGTATTGTCAAAAGAGAAGCCTTAATGATTTTAAACTGATTGGTTTATTTTCCCCACGAAAACCTGGTTGCTCTTTTTTTAGATCACATTTTTATTGCTAGAAAAAGACCAAGATTAGATGTAAGTGAAGCCTCATTCTAATGGACTACTTGAGAAAAGGACACCTCAGTTTCTCCTCCATTAAATATGAAAGTATGATATTGACATAATACCAATTGACATAATTTGCATAATGACATCACCATGCAAGCAATATAAATTGTAGATATAAGAAAATAAAGTAAAATGAATGTAAATGTAGCTGCCTTATCCAGATGACCCCAGATGGATCAGGCAGTTAATATCTACATTAATTTTGTTTGCTTTATTACATTTACCTGTCCATTATATTCAGGGAAATGGTCAGACAGAAATTTGGTCCCAGTATTAGCTCAATTTCTGAATATATGTTTCATTTAAGATACATACATTGAACAAACACATAAATAAAATTCCTCAAGACTATTATTTTCCTTTTCTGTATATCTTTTCAATCTGCTTGTTCACAGGGTGCCCCAGGAGTGCCTGGAGTTTCTGGTCCAGCTGGGAAACCAGGCGATCGTGGTTCAGCGGTAAGAGAGTCCATCACTGGCATTTATTGTATCTTTTGTGAAAAGCTCTTTTACTTTACCAGTAGGAAATGGTACATTGTACAATGGCTATCATTGATGGCAAGTCACTTTTTATCGTTCATGCTTTTTGCAGCATGAAAGTCAGGTCTGGAAATTGTGGTTGTAGGGTTTTTTTTCCACTTTTAAAAGAAGTACTCCAACTGAACACACCAAGATTTATATTTCTCCACTACATAAACATCCCAGAGGTAAATTACTTAGTGGGATTACTATTTTCTATTTTTAAAATTCAGTCAAGTGTGATATACTGCCTGTGGTGTGTTTTTTTTTTAATGTAGCATTTTGAGAACATTTAAGCTTAAAAATACTTGAATGAAGGTTCCCAATCTTCTGTTGATAGCATCAAATTTGAAACTGTCTTCGGGATTAAGTAGGATCATAAGTTGGCTTTAATAGCAATCAATGGCACCCCCTTGACAGATGCATCCAAGAATGTGATGGGCAAACATTTGGCATCAGATTTCTATGGAAATTCTCAGTCATCCAGGTCAAGTACCCAAAGATACTTTTTCAAAAGGCAATTGGACTTTCTTTGTTTTTCCTTGAAGATGTTTCACGTCAGTTCAGAACTGAAGAATTTTCTTGGATGAGAAATGAAATATCTTCAAGGAAAAACGAAGAAAGTCCAGCTGCCTTTTGAAAAAGCACCTCTGGGATATTAGGTATCAGAATACTCTGCAGTTGCTGGCCCAGCAATCATGGAAATGCAACAAAATCCATCTCTTTATCTTTGTTGCTATCAGTATTCCTGAAGAAGCATAGACTGTTCTGATGAAGAGTTCTAGGTCTGATTCTACTAACCGCATACCATAAATATGGTGTTGGTTTTATATTATTTTGCCTCTTAGTTGAAAGGCTTTGCAACTCATGGCTGTAAAGAACTGTGATCATAAGAATATTCAGTCATATCTGGGGTGCGGTGCTTAGAATGCAATATTTTAACTACTGTAGCAAACTCTGCCCACAGTTCAGTCTTGATAGGGCTCAAGGTTGATTCAGCCTTCCATCCTTCCGAAGTCGATAAAATGAGAACCCAGATTGTTGGGGGCAATATGCTGGCTTTGTAAACCACCCAGAGAATGCTATAAAGCACTAAGGGACGATAAATACATCTAAGTACTATTGCTAAATCTTTAGAGTAAATGAGTCAGACTAGCATATACCATGATTTGAGTTGGTCTGAATTGTAATCTGCTTCTGTCTTTAAGAGCTTTTGAAGGCATAAGGAAACTAGTCTTTCTCATGGAAGGGAAACATGATTACTTCTGTTATTATTGTAAGTTTCAAAATGCTATAAAGAAGCTAAGAAGCAGAGGCCAGTTTAGTGTTGGCAATATTAACTTGGGTGTAATTCTACAGATCATTTAAATTAAGAGTCTGTAACCTGAGAGCCCAAACTTATTTTTGTGATCCTTAAAATCACCTCTGGCTATGATTTTGAAATAATTAGCAGGACAGCTTTCTGCTTTTATGAAGTGGGAAGCATAGAACGTATAGTGTCAAATAGATTGAACATAACCTTAAAAAAAGGCAAAACTCCCAACCCCCCCCTCCCAAATAAAACAAAAGCAGAAAGTCAAGGCACATCTCCCCTTACCAGGATTTTTTACTTAGCTTGCCTTCAGTTTCTAACCTTGACTGGATGTTATTTTTTGTTATACTTTTATGTAAGGTGAAAATATAACATGATTTGAGAGCATATAATTGCCCCATTCCCCATATGCTTGACATCACATTCACCGTTTCTCACGTTTATAGATCTGTTCCCAGCAGGAACTCTGGCGCATAGAGTCTGTGCAGATGTTTGGTTAGACTTATGAGGCAGATAGGATTTCAGCCCTGACATTTGTGCTATCAAAAAATGCCAGAAGGGCAGCCTAAGACCATATGTGTGAGTAGTCAGCCAAATGTAGCCTGCAGAGATCTAAAGGTCATGTAAGCTTCTCTGTAGTTCTATGGCCCAGTTCCAAAGAAGCACTTTATTCAATCATACACCATTTCCTTTGATAATTTCAGACTTTCATTGTATCTTTGTAGAACCAATCAACAAAGAACTGAAGTATATAGTTTAGTCTGAGATTTACTAAGGTGTAGTAAATTCCAACCTGAGGATGTCCTAGGGTCAGGGTTAGAGTTGAAAACAATGAGGCAATTGGCAGAAGTCACCTTGAGTTTGTAAAAAAATATGTCTTACTAGACAGTGTCCAAAGCTTCAGCACTGAGCTCTTTATTCTTCAGCACTTTTATTAATGACCTGGATAAAGAGAAGGAGCAACAATTATCGAACTAACAGCTAATAAAACTTGTGTGGACTACCTAATAATCTAAAGAAAAAAAATGAAGTTGAAAAAAATTCTGTATAAATGATAGAAAAACACTGAGGAAAACGTAACAAAATTTAACAAAGATAAATCTGCAGAAATAATAGAATAGAATAGAATAGAATTCTTTATTGGCCAAGTGTGATTGGACACACAAGGAATTTGTCTTGGTG
>JANHFM010009211.1:3134-13975 GCA_032468115.1 Grayia smithii
ATAATTTTATGGTTGGGGGTCACCACATGAGGAACTGTATTAAAGGGTCGCGGCATTAGGAAGGTTGAGAACCACTGGTATAGAGATACATAGTTGTAGATGATAGATATAGAGATAAAAATAGTGATAGAGCTAGAAACGATAGAATCAGAAATAGAGATATAGACATATAGATGTAGCCGTAGATACTGTAGTTTGATGTAGATATTAGTTTTTCAAAATGTGCTTGTACTTTATGTATTTTATCATTGTTCAGATTTTGTTTGCATTCTAGCAGTTTTATTCTGGTCTATGACCAAAATAAATAATTAATTTGATTTGTATTATGGAATTGGATACCTGTTTGCAGGAGGGAAAGTCTCTTCCTCAAGGAGCTAAAAGGTAAATCAGCTTTTAGTCCCTGGTGTGCAGGAAGAGGCTCAGAAGGAATTCTCTCTAAAACCTGCATAGGATTTATCTGATAGATATGCAGAGTGTGATTTAGTCTGGCAAGATTCCTGTCTCTACGCAAACAGCAATAAAGAAGCTATTCTAAGCAAATTGTTGTACTTTACTTTATTTCCTGCACTTGACCACTTGATAGTTATGCCCAGCAGCTGCATCTTGGATTATTTTCTTTTGGGAAATCTGCAGGGAAAGGGAAAGGGTTGCCAGCTTGGAAACAGCTCTTGGTGCTGAAGGACAGCTGGGTGGTAGAACACCTGGAACTGCCCCCATCAGTCTCACTGTGCAAGAACAGAGATGGAAATGAGATGGGTGGGAGGAACGATTCTTACCTGGGACTCCATCCATTTAATGCCTTGAGTAATTGTGAAATGATTTAACAATTACAAATGGAAGTACTAGGATTCTTGTTGTTGAAGAAGGAATAACAAGGTGCCTCCTTTAATTTTAACAATGATTAAGAACTGCAATTCTTGGGTCAAGGACTATTTATAATATCTTGTATTATTTATATTTCATTGTGAACCAGTCACTATTGATGAGCATGAATTATAATTTTTCTCCTTTCTTTGTATTATTTTAACTGTTTTTAAACAAGATGAAAGAGCATTTTGATACAAAAAATAAAGCTGTTTTTTTTAAAAAAAATATGGGAACATGCACTGTGTGCGCGCATGTGTGGTGCATGCCAAAAACACACTGCTGTGCAGTGCAGAAAAAGGAGGTTTAAGAAGGTAAGTAGAACAGCAAGGGATGCCACATGATTTAGATTTACTAGAAAGCAGGATTTGTTGCTTTCTAGCAAACCTCACCTGACCTCTGCTCCTTTCGCCGCCATCTAAAGACTTGGCTTTTTAACCAATCTGGCTGATGTAGTCGATTTTTATGGTTATTTTATAATTGTCTTATTGTATTTTAAATTTTTACGGTTTTAATTGGGGTATTGTAATTATCGCATTTATTTTAATTCTGTTTTAATTTACTGTTATGTCGTTTTTACTTGTGAGCCGCCCCGAGTCTTTCGGGAGATAGGGCGGCATATAAATGCGATAAATAAATAAGATAAATAAATAAATATGTACTCTGGCTGCTAGTCTTTTGTAAGAAAACTTTCAGTGACTGTGGAAGAAAAGGAAGTATTTCAGATAAAAAAAATTACAAGCAAGTCAAAGAAATTGCCTGCTTACAAAGGTCTTTAATGCTGTTTAATTTTTTCCTGAGTTCCATCCTGGCCCAGCCTACCTAGAACTTGGTAGTTTAGTGGTCATTAAGTCTGGTCAGGTGAAATTTATTCCTTCCTTGGAGAAGTATAACAATCTCGGAAGAAGAACGGAACCAGAGTTACCTTTTCAAGACATGCTTATATCATCACAAAATCAGCAGACTCTGACAGAGGCTCAGACATACCACTGAGAAATTTTCAACAATAAAATTATTTATTTATTTATCAAATTTAGAAACTAGCCATCTGCCTCACAGAGGGAGACAGACAGTTTCTGGCAATAAACCAGACATCGTGGTAGTAGACAAGGACCAAAAAAAACCAAGATTCAATTGTATCTATTCACCTGCAACAAACAATAAGATTTGGGTAAAAATTCCAATATGTTTCATTTATTTTTCTCTTCAATAATAACAGATTGATCAACTTGTTTAACAATAAAACAGCTTAGATTTTATATAATTAGGGTTTGTAGCCCATTAGCTTTTTGATAGCTACCTTCACTTCCCTATTTTTCAGGCTGTAGATAAGGGGGTTTATCATGGGTGTGGAAATGCTATATTGAATGGAAAAGAGTTCATCCACAATAACTGAAGAAGCTGAGTTGGGCCTCATATACCTAAAACATCCAGTGCTATAATACAAAGCCACAACAATAAGGTGAGCACTACAGGTAGAGAAAGTTTTTCTTTTTGCTTCTGCGGAATTCAGCTTCAGGATAGTTGAGATAATATGGATATATGAAAGTACTATAATAATTAATGAACTACCTACAAAGGCACTTCCTGTCATGAAGATTGCCAGTTTATTGAGAAAGGTTTCTGAGCAGGAAAGTGCAAGAACATTTGGAAACTCGCAACTGAAATGCCTGATAATATTTGGTCCACAGAAACTTAACCTCAAAATAGGTAAAACATTTATTGTGGAACATAAGAAACTAACTGCCCATGCACCACCCACCAGCAACCTACAAAATGCTTTGTTCATAATTTGCACATAATGGAGGGGCTTGCAAATGGCAGCATATCGGTCATAAGCCATTGCTGCAAGAATGTAATGTTCAGTGGCCCCTGTTAGAAAGATAAAGAACATTTGACTAAAGCAAGCAGAATATGAAATAGTCTGGCCTGCATAAAACATGACTAGCAACTTTGGAACAGTAACAGAAGAAAAACAAATATCAAGGAAAGCCAGGTGTGCTAAAAAAAAATACATGGGGCTTTGAAGATGTGTTGCAATCACCACAATCATCATATTTCCCACCAAAGTTATGACATATATAAGTAAAAATACCAGGAAGAGGAAAATATTTTCATATAGGTTGAATGAAAATCCCAAAAGGATAAAAGAAGTCACTGTGGTGCTCTGATTTTTCATTCCAGACTGTGTATGAAAAGAGATAAAAAGTAAGATCAAATAAACAAATTTATATTTTATAAGAATATAGAATTTGGCTGATGGCCTTTTTTAAGAAAAATAAATTAATGTTAAAAAACAAAAATGAAACTACCTATAAATTAAAGATAATGTTAACAAATTTGAAAAAATGGCATCAGAATTTAGGTGGACATCTTTTATTTAAGACCCAATATGATTTATTGATTAAGCCACCAGGCTAGAAACCAAGAGACTGTGAGTTCCAGTTCTACTTAGGCATGATATCTGACTGGATTATTTTAAGCCAGTCTCTCTCAGCTCACAAAATTAGGCTTAAGTGACAATTCTGAGCAGTTTGGTCAATTCTTACCACAACAAATGGATCATCTCTAGGTTGATCTGAACTTGCAGAAAACTCTAAGAAGGAAAAAAATAAATAAAAATAATTTAAGGACAAGTACACATACATAAAGATAAAAATTAAATCTGCCATTGTTCTAATTTTTCATTTAACAAAATTAAGCCTAACTATAAAGTCATAAAAAAGAATATAAAGAAAATAAGGGGGAAGGAGGTCTTGAATGTCTGAAAATCAATGTGAAGACTAAACTTCATTAGCTAGTCTATACTATGCCAGAGATTTGGCGTACCTATCACAGTATACATGTCTTAATTTCCTCAACCAGTTCCCCAATCTTCTAGAAAGAGTTCCCACCTTTCTAAGTAGAACATTGAATAAAATTAAGAAAAGTTTTACATTAAACAGATAATGCAATTTAAATTTCAATACATTCCAAAGACTCAATTTTCCCAGCACAATTTTACATATTTTGTTTGAAATACCTTATTCTAGGATGAAAACTGAAAGGAATTTTTTCAGAGGAGAGCAGAAGAAAAATCTATTTTGTTTTTTTATGAAATTTACTCCTTACTCCCTTGCTTTTCATTTTATAAAAAACAGTGTAGAATAAATTCTAACTGATGCTTTCTACAGATTTGTAGTTTTGAACTGTTGTACATATTCTAAGTTGTGAAAAACCTATAGACGAACGATTTATATATTGATATGTATTTAGCATCTATGTTATTTTATTGCTTCCTTTGGGATATGATGTTAAATCCAATCATACATATCTTCTCAGGAGACAGACACCATTCATGTGCAGAACTTAAATTTGAATTTTATCTTCTCTACTTTTTTGTTTCCTGTTGTCGAAGGTGTAGTGTTTTAAAGCTGAAAATTTCCTAATTAGTCTCTTGAGTTTATTTATTACCCCATGAGAAGTAAGACATTTACCCCATTGAAATAATGATGGCTTGTTTGTTTAGACTCCACTATGAAGTCTGGCCTTTTCAATTTCTTCTTTGTTTATTATTTTTCACTGAGAATTTGAAGGAATTCATTTGGGTCTTTTCTTCTTTTTCAATATTTCATGAATAGATTAAAGGAAAATAATTCCCATTATTTCTGTAACATGACCCAGACTCTATCAAAGCAAACCACCCACTTTGTTGATGTTTTATTTTAGGTATTTGGTTATGCATCTAATTTCACATTAAGATATGAAAGCAGACAAATTTATTTGGAGATCCCGCTGTTACTCTCTCAGTTAAAACGCTATATCAATTTTCTTTCTTTGGTAGTATCCCTGTCTCCCATATTTTGAAGAACAGTGTCATGTCAATGGGGAAGACATGTACTACACTAGATTCAGACTATTATTTGCTGTCAGCTCACAACTTTCATCTCTTTCAGCTTAGAGAAAAGTAGGCAGAAACTAAACAATGGGGTTTTTTATAGTGATTTCAGCAAGATTTAACCAAAACACTTTTTGGGTATGCAATGCATCTGAAAAGAAGACCATGATAATATTCTAGAAAAGATCTTTTGCCCAATACAGAGAAGATTCAACCTTCAACAAAGATATGGCCTTGTAGTCTTCCATTTTAGAGGAAAATGTCATGTTTTAAACGTAAAACATACTAAATCACATCATAATTATCATTATAGTCACCATTATATCATCATCACCATTACCATCTCCACCATCACCACACAAGGAACAACATAAAGAACAACCATTTTATTCTGAAAATATTTTATTTTTATTTGGTTTAACATGAGAAATCAACATTTTGTAACCTATTATTTTTTGACAGTTATATTCATTCCCCTGCTACTTCAATTTTCAAAACAATGGTTCAGCATAGAAGTTCAAACACTATATTGCACAGATAATATTCATCCACAGTGAGTAAAGAAGCTGAGATGGACCTAGACATGTAAAGTAGGCAGAGTTGCCTAACAAGAACACAATAAATGATGGAAAAATAAGAGAAGTTTCCCTGTTTTCTTTGAGGTTATTTTGAGATACTATACATTAGGAGGCTTTGTATGAAGAGTTAACAAATAATGTAAAAAAAGACCATAGGACTGTTTAAACATTAATGGAAATTGGCAAACTGTTTAAGATAATTTTTATGCAAGATATGGCAAGAGTAAATGAAAATTCAGAAATATTTTATATTTAATTCACAGAAAATTAGATTTATAACCAAGCTAATGCAAAATTAAAGCTAAAATTAAAGCTAATTAAAGCTAAAATTAAAGCTAATGCAAAATTAAGCTAATGCAAAACTGACCAAGCTAATGCAAAATTAACGGGATATAGGAAACTGCATATGGCAGCATAATCATTTATAAGTCAATACTGAAAGAATGTTGCCTTAATTTATAAAAGCATTAAAAATAGCTGGGCAAAACAGGAAGTACATGCTTTTCTCCAAAGGTTTAGGTGTAGAAGCAATAGATGGCAAAAAAACCTATCTATGTGAAACATGCATAGGACTATTGTGGTAATGATCTTCCTTGAGACAAGAAATAATTTCCCATGTGGTTATAATATTGATAAGTCAGAAATCTTTGAAAATATTTTTTTTAATATGGGAGAGAGAAAGTAAAACAAACTCATTTTTCTTAGGAAATCTACACAGCATATTTCTCTTATTTCATTTTTCTAACAGCCAACGTTTTAGTTAGAGATGTAATTGGAAATCTCTGTAGATTAATTTTCATTGTCATGTTTAATGTTTCTTGCAAAGATTCTCAATGTTCATTTAAACTATGGGATGATTTTTTATATTTCAGATAGCTAATTGCTTTCTTTAGAAAATGATGTGAAGCCTTATGATCTAATGTCTTATGAAACTTATTTTTTCGAGATTAACTTTTCTTGTACTCATTAAAATCTATGTTGTCAAAGAGATAATTAGACATTTGTAATCCCTTATTGACACTTATTATTATTAAGTATAGGTTCATTAAAATGTTTCCTTCAATGATCATTATGGTGATCATTGGCAAAAGACTAATCAAGAGTTCAGAATACATCATCCATTGTTCCCAGAAAGAGATAATAGATGAAGGGGGAATTTTGAGCTGACTAATATAAAGACCTGTAATCAGTTTCTTATTAATACTCCCCTTGATGGTTAATTATTTTTCTAGATACGTGAAAGCTGCTACAGCTCTCTTTTAAAAAATCATTATCCATAAGCAAGTAATTTTGAATGCAAAAAGTTTTCAATTTGTATCACACCTAGTTATACTGTCATGTACAGTAGCTAGTGATGAAAATTATCTATAATAGCAATTCTGTATAGCTAATGTAAGTATGTACTATATATGGACAATATTAGATTGGTGGCATCAATATCTTTCTGGAGATATTTCAACTAATGTTATCAATATTTTATAAATAATGGTTATCAATAACCATTATTTTTTAACCTGGTCCATAGTATATAATTTAATAACTTAAAAATAAAAATTATGTATACGGTATATGTAGACACTTATATAAATTATGCTGCTAAAAGAGAATATTTACCCAGTTTGTGACAATTTCGTTTTCATAATTCAAAACATCCTGGAAATTGCATTTCAGACAAATTGAAAGATGCATCTGCATGTATACAGTGATTCTAAGTCCACTGGATTTCCTCCATTGGAAAGAAAGTCTCATTTGTGTGGAGTTGATGCTCTAGCTTACTTAATTTCTGCATTTAATCTATTAAAAGACATCAGGGCAAATAATTTCCTAATTGTATACAAAACTCCTGTTTTCATAAATTAGTTTTCTGGAGCTGCAGATACTCTTGGTAGTTACTCAGATTCCCAAAGAGATTTCAGTGGAACTTGCAATATTTATAGCATTGCTTTCACTTTAAGGGAATGAACATGAGTTCCATTAATTCTACATATTCACTGGAGCACTACCTTTAATTATTACTAAATATGAAGAAAGGATATTTATTGGAGAACTCTTGGTATCTTGAGTTCTCCAGCTGTCTTCCATTAATATTCAGCATGGTTTTACTTTTTTAACAACTTTTTTTTAATAGAAATAACTTGGAAATAAATATTCACCTGAAATTTCAGTTCTTTTACTGTAAAACTCAAGACAGGTAAGTCTTATATTAAAGTAATCTTTCTAGGCAGGTTGAAATACAATATAATAGTATCTACCGTAGGAGAACAAGGTTTACAATAATGTATGCTTGAAATATAGTTTGGCACTGGAACAGAAACCAGAAGACATGAACCTTAGAGATAAGACTTGTTGCCTTAGTTGCAAAGCTAGCTTGAAGGCAAATCACTCTCTCTCAGTCATAGGAAGAAGGAAATACCAAACTACTTCTAAAATATGCAAGAAAATTGTATGGACTTGTCAATGGAGTTCTAAGTTCTCATGCTTAACTCTTAATAAAGTACATGATTATAATTGATGGGGCAAATAAATGACAACTTGTTTAGCAATAGCACTTAGACTTACATAACACTTTTCAGTGCTTTACATCACTCTGTAAAGCAGTTTACAGAGTCAGCACATTGCCTCCAACACTTTGGGTCCTCATTTTACTGACCTTAGAGGAACCTCAGGGCTGAGTCAACCTTTAGTCAGTCAGGATAAACTGCTGGCAACTGGCAGAGTTAGCCTGCAATACTGCATTTTAACCACTGTGCCACCATGGTTCTTGGTCTTACTGATTTTAGGCCTTACTGATCAATCATTTAGTTAAGGCTATTTGGATCCTATCCATTGAAGATTCCTTACCTTTCCCCCTTTTTTCACTTTTCAATGAAATTTTTTAATTGATTTTGATATCGAAGTGTAATTTGAACATTAGACTAGTGTTTAGAATGAAACAGTGGTATACAAGCAAGAATTATATAGATTGTGATTCCTTAGTACTCTCATTGAAGCCATCTGTAGTTGCTTAGATAAAAATTCACTGAACAACTGTGTCAAATGAAAAGTATTCACTATCATAATACATTAGCCACTACTATAAGAAAAGAAGACATCCACTTGAAATTTTGCTTTTTTATTGAATTTAGTGAGTGCTTTTGCAATTGTTAATCATCTAGCCTCATGTGCCATCCATAATCGGGTTAAATCTCCCAGCATTAAATAAAGTCCTACTGAGATGAGATGAAGTTGTAACATTTTCTCTGCTTGAAAGCTAAATGATGCAAAGATAGTAATTTTGATAATCAGGCTGATATTGATAATCACAATCAAATTTGACATGGATTCATCTCTTTTCCCCTTCAATGTTGTATGTCTCTGTACTTCCTACCAATGGTGGAAAATCTTATTTCACATTTCTACCTAACTCCTTCAACTGCAGGTGAGTAGTTATAAAATAAATAAAATAAAACAATTGCATTTAAACAAAAATGAGGATATCATATTTTTTGGAGAGGATCAAAATTCTTATTCTTGTTTAAATGTAACATTTCCTCACCCATTATTATACTATTAGGTTTATAAAATAAAATACAATTACACACACATGCACACAAACACAAGCACCAACACACACATGCACAGACACACAATTTTTAAGTAGCAAGTATTTATCCACAGGTATTTCGTAAATCCTCCCTAACATAAGCAAATGATTTAATTTAGGTTTTAAATTAGTTTATTTCCAGGTAGCTCAGCCCACTGGTGTAAGAAAATATTATAAGCTTCAATTAAGCATGTTACACTGACTCTTCTTTTTGAGATACAAATGAAAAAATATAATTTATTAAAGTAAATATATTAATAAACACCCAAAACAGAGATATAATTATAGTTTTAATCTCTCAAAATATCCTTCAGAATATGAGAATATGAAAATACCATAGGTATTTTCCTTTGTTATACCTTCATTTTATAACAATAATGAAACTGATTAAACCTGTGAAGGATCTTAATTCTAGTAAATTCCCCCCAAATCATCTAGATTTTTATCTCTTAGTTTCAAACATTATAGTATTTTTCCAAGATGGAAAATCTCCTTCAAGAATAGTATTTGCTTTCATTAGAATATTCTGTTCCAGTCAACAAATGACATCTCTTTCTTGTCACTATTACATACTTGGTTAAACTGGGTTAATATAGGATAGCAAAGCTTTTGATAATGTAATATTTAAATTGATAAATAATTTTATAGACAAATGGGATAAGGAGTGCAGTTTAGAGAGAAATGTCTCCTATGTGGTACATAGCATTTTGTACATGTATAAAGTATATAATCCATAAAGATGTAATTTTTTATTTTATTCTACAAATTTTTGTAATATGTAGACATTAAACCAGGAACCGAGGCATTACATAACACAGTAAAACATAGGTAAAAAAGAAATAAATTTGTTCTTTTTTCTCTACATTTCCTTAGGTATCTCTTAAACGTCTTCATTTTTTAGAAATGCTTGAAAAAAGAGAGATTCTTTAGAATTTATGAGTCAGAAGATAATTTCATAGTCACATCTGAATTTTAGAGTTGAATTATATAGATTGTAGAACTGCATAATTGATCATTTGTAAAATGACAAAAGTATAGATGACAGAATTCAATGCTCAAATTTTAAATATCATTCCATTTATAGAACTGAGAAAACAATTTTGTCCTCATCTTGGAACACCTTAAGATCTTTAAAAATTGCTCTTCAAGATTAGACAACTCATGAAGTACACAATTCTCTTGGGAAGTCCATAGGAAAAAAGCAGCCCAAAGTGGGCTTCTGATCACCAGTAACAATAACAATGATTATAATGATAATCAATGTATTTTTTCTCTCATAAAAAAAGCTGTTTTATACTTCATTCCTCATTTTGTCTGCTCACTTGTTTTTCCTCTCCTCTATAGCACTTCAGCAATCCTTTGAAAGTAAATGAATGTGTTTAAAGTATAAACATTCAAAAGTGACCAAAATTTAATAACAAAGACATATTAGCATAGTTACATTTTAATTTGTTGTTGATATGTTGTCTTATCTTGTTTTAATAGTTTTCTTTTGCTTCCGCTTTTTCTTCCATAGATAAAAAAATATGACCATAAATAAACTATACGGCAATAAAACCGTAGTAACCCATTTCATCATTTTGGGCTTCCCTAGTCTGAAGAACCTTCAGCTACTCCTCTTTTTCGTTGTCTTGCTCATTTATGTCTTTACTTTGAGTGGACACCTCATCATTATCAGCATAGTATACATTGACCGACATCTCCATACCCCCATGTATTTTTTCCTCAGCAACTTCTCCTTCTTAGAGATATGGTACATAATCAATATTATCCCCCAAATGCTAGAAGTATTCCTAACAAAAAACAAATGCATCACATATACTAGCTGTATTGCCCAACTCTACTTTTTCATTTCATTTGGAACAGCTGAATGTTTTATTTTGGCAATCATGGCATTTGATCGCTATTTAGCCATATGTAATCCTCTACGGTATCAAAA
>JANHFM010009214.1:13658-27628 GCA_032468115.1 Grayia smithii
TGGTGGGAAGGTAACAGCATTCCGTGTGCCTTTGGCATTTAGTCATGCCAGCCACATGACCACAGAGACTCTTTGGACAGCGCTAGCTCTTTGGCTTTGAAATGGAGATGAGCACCACCCCCTAGAGTTGGGAATGACTAGCACATATGTGTGAGGGGAACCTTTACCTGTTCTCATTATTATAGCTACCTGGTTTTACTGGAAGAATGTGGCATTCATTTGCCAAAGAGATATCTATGTCTGATGCTACTGGATTAGTTATCATATAGAAAACTAGAAAAGAAATTGATGTCATGGAATACAAATACTGATATATTTTTTTTTTTACTGAAACAAGCAAAAACTCAAGGGCTAAATCTCTCTGCTGTAATCTTGGCACCCAAAATGCAACACAGACACTTGTGCTATAACATTACATTGAAAATATATAGGAAAAGAGTTGTATTTCTACATGTATCACAAAGAACTTGCTAGTGTGAATTGCACTGACTCTGATGACTCACCGCCAAGTTTATGTTTGCATAGGATTTTCTTCTAGGTCCCAAAAGAAACATATGTAAAGGCCTGGCCCACAGAGTGCAATCAGCACAGAGGATGCAAGCATGTCAGAGGAAACTGTTCAACACTTCATATAAATTGGACTATTATTGCTCCTTCTAGGTAATATACTGTCTTCCAATACCCAGTGGTGAAATATTGCATTTTTGGATTGGCATAAATGATTCGTAGCTAGGATAAATATTTCCAAAACTGAAAATATTGATATGAAGACCTTTATTACAAGTGGACTTTAGGAAATTCTACCTTGCTTTTGAAAGTTTATGTTTATCAGCAACTTGTGAAATTGAGCATTTTGAACAGCACTGCAAACTCTAGATTTATTTGCTATCCGAAGCATAGTATAAAATAGAGCTGGTCAAAATGTCCATAGAACATATACACTGCCATTCTTCTTCTTCTTGTGCCATCATTGGACGTTGGCGATCATTTTGGCAATTCTATTTTTGTCAACAGTCGCATGAAAAAGTGCTGCTGAGTTTTATCAAACCAGTCCCTGAGGTTTTGAAGCCATGATGTTCTTCTGCTTGGACCTCGTTTGCCTTTAATCTCTCCCTGGAGGATTAAGTGAAGGATGCCATATTTTTCCTGGTGTCGCATCACATGCCCAAAATACACTGCCATATAATATATAAATTCTGTACATGAAGGTAGATGGAGAGATTAATAAATTTCAAAATAAATCCTCCAGATTTACTAGTGCTGTTAGACATAGTATGAAGTGGATGTAGTAGGAACAGCAGAGTATATTTTTACCAATGCAGCATTCTGTGAACAGGAATATGGAATCAATTCAGAATTGTTCCATGCTACCAGAGTTTAGACCCTTCATTACCACGAGCTTGAATCAAAAAAAGCTTTTCTTTGATTAGCTCAGTGAGATATTGTGGGTAGAGAGAGGTGTTAGTCAAATAGGAGGAGGAGTTCAGTAGCACCTTTTCTATCCAACACATTTTATTAAGAGGCATAAGCTTTCGTGAGCCAAAGCTGATATCATCAGATGAGTCTTATGCCTTTTAGTAAAATGTATTATTTAAAAAGGTGTTACCAGACATCTTTTGTTTTTTGACTTTCAGTTAGATGGAAAGTCTGGCAAATCAGTGTCTATCACTCCCTATGCGGAACCTTCTTGCTGGTATGATATATTAGGAACTTACTATTTCCAGAAAGCAGAAAGGTTTAGATGATGATGATAATGACGCCAATATACTAAATGGTGTGTTTATATCATATGTGGATTGCATCTTAATCATGCAGATGTATGTTACAGGTAGCTGTCAGTTTACATTAACTTTCATTTAACGATAGTTCAAAGTTACAGTGGCCTTGGGGAAAAAATGATTTACTATATGTACTTATGACCATTGCACCATTCCTGCATTCACACATGATTGCAATTCAGGTGCTTGGCAACCAGCTTGCATTTATGAACAGTTGCAGCATCCTGCAACAATTTGTGACCATTTCTGCCAATATCTGGCAACAAAACCACCCATTGGAGAAGATGGATTCATTTAATGACATCATGATTCACTCGATGACTGTGTAATTTCCTTAACAACCTCTGTAAAAATTGTCATAAAATTGGATCCAACTTGATTTAGAACTATAACTTGCAAATTAAATTCCAGTCCCAATTATGGCCATAAGTTGAAGACTGCCTGGCTTCAGGACTTCATGTCACAACATCTTTTGCTTTAAAAGTTCTGTTAGATCCTTTTGCAAACATTTTGGGGTTAATAGAACATTAATAGAACCTTAAGGACAAAAAAACATTACTGCCATCCAATTCTTTTCTGTGGATCTCAGGGAGTTCTATCCTCCACAAAGACATACAATCAGGCTTACTTGAGTAATAATATATTCTGGTTTAATTTAGTACATTAATTAAGTGGCATCAAATTAATGTCAACTCTTAGCAGCCACATAGATAGATTTTCTCCATGATGCTCTCTCCCTAACCTGGTCTTTCACATCTTCCAATTGTGTACTCCTCACCATTGTAACTTACTTACTCTATCCTCTTCCTAACTGCCTCTTCATAGTCCGAAGTGTTAGAGGGAATATCATTGTTTGAACAATTCGGATCTTTATAGGTATGCACACACATGGTATCTAAATATTCTTTATAAGGCCTTCATAGCTGGGAGGAAAGCTATAGCAAATCTAGACAGCATACTAAAAAGCAAAGACATCACCCTGATAACAAAAGTGTGTATAGTCAAGGCCATGGTCTTCCCAATTGCAATGTATGGCTGTGAAAGTTGGACCATGAGAAAGGCTGAGCGCCAAAGAATTGAGGCCTTTGAATTGTGGTGCTGGAGAAGACTCCTGAGAGTCCCTTGGACTGCAAGGTGATCAAACAGGTCAGTCCTAGAGAAGATCAACCCTGACTGCTCTTTAGAAGGCCAGATCCTGAAGTTGAAACTTAAATACTTTGGCCACCTAATGAGAAGGAAGGACTCACTGGAGAAGAGCCTAATGCTGGGAATGATTGAGGGCAAAAGAAGAAGGGGACGACAGATAATAAGGTGGCTGGCTTGAGTCACTGAAGCTGTAGGCGTGAGCTTAAACGGACTCCAGAAGATGGTAGAGGACAGGAAGGCCTGGAGGAACATTGTCCATGGGGTTGTGATGGGTCGGACACAACTTCGCAACTAACAACCACCAGCTGTTCTACCAAGTGCTTGTCTGTGGGGTATTTCGTGACTGCTTGTTTCTTTACAATTAATGGTTGGTCCTAAAAGGTAGAAATTATCAGCCACTTCAATATCCTCACTGTCAGTAGATTTAAAGCAGATTGCTTAGCTGTTGTCATTAGCATGGTCTTCTTTATATTTAATTGCTGGTACTTACCTATAAAGCCCTACATGGCTTAGGCCTGAGGTACTTGCAGGACCACCTTCTGCCTTCCTCCCACCGTCCTGTGCATTCCCACAGGGCTGGCCTCCTCAGGGTGCTGTCGGCCAGACAATGTCAACTGGCAGGGGGAGGGCGTTCTCTGTGGGCTCACCAACCCTCTGGAACGGGTTGCCCGCTCAGCTCCAGACAGCTCCGGACCTCCGCTCCTTCCGCCGCAACCTGAAGATGTAGCTGTTCCATCAAATCGGCTGAACTGATGGAGGGTTTTTAATAATTCTTTTGTAGATCTTTTAATTCGGTTTTAATTGTGATTTTAAATTGTTATTGTGTGCATATTTAACTTTTGTTAGCCGCCCTGAGTCCTTCGGGAGAAGGGCGGCATATAAATTTTGCAAAATAAATAAATAAATAAATGAATGAATAATTTTAGTTCCACTGTTTCAGGGTGCTCTTTGACTTTTGTTACCACAGCTTACAGATCACAGCTTTGCATGTTTGGCTATCATGGTAGTATCATCAGCGTAGCTCAGGCTATTAATATTTCTTCCTCCAGTTTTAAAACTATGCTCATCTTTCAAGCCAGTGTCTCTTAATATATGTTCAACATACAAGTTGAATAAATAAGGGGAGAATACGCAGCCTTGTTTCATTCAATTTAGTACATGCTATTTTCTTATATAATTAAGGAAGCAATTCTGTGGTCCTAGGATAACATCCATGAACAGGAAAAAACATGCATCTGATTTCCCTCTCTGAGGCTGGGGAGGGTTCTTGAATCCTCTTCCCCATATCTCTGGTTCCACCTAATGGGAAAGGTCAGAAAAGGGAATGTGATAGGGTTTGAATGGATGACGGGTGGAAGGTTATGTTCAAAGTCTTCTACAATACTTCTGATCAGAAGGATTGTTCCTTCCCACACTTTCACCTACACTTTGTTACAAATTGGATGATGGACTTCCTTGAGTGCTGCTGTTAAAACAATCCAGTAGAACAACATATTAATCATTCTGTTTCATGTTATTAGTTGTGTAAAAAGGCATCTGTTTGACACTGTTGATTGTTTAAGCTCATCGTAAAGTAATCCAATTACTATTTATCAAATATAGTAATTACAGCTGCAGCACTTATTTGGGAGTGAGGCTTATTTAATACAATAAGACTTGCTTCAGACATTATTATCATGAAAAGAGTTGCACAATAAAGCTACAATCCTCTACACACAGCAGAAAAGTACAGTGAACAATGGGGCATATTTCTTACAAGGCATGTGTAGGATTGCAGCCATGACATGATCAGCCTTTTCCTTAAAAAAAAAAAAAATCACTCAGTTTTTTAAAGCAAATCAAGTGAATTAGATAGAGGTATTTTGCATATCCTCAAAGTTGACAACTGTTTTTGAAATTACAAAAAAACTTATTCAAGCTAAACACTTAAAATTAAAAATGCGTTAAACAACTTAACCTTATTCATACATGAGGTATCTCACTTGCTTGTTCTCCACTTCCTCAATCAATTGTCTTAAAATTGGTGAATGAAAATCTTCTTTCTGCTTCCTCTTCTGCATCTTGTTTATACATTATACAGAATAACACTGACATATTTTGTTGACATTCTTCAAAGATGTTAAAATGTATTACTTAATGTTAGATTTCTGTCCTCTGCTTGAGCATTTAATCAGCTTTCATCATATGGTTTCTATCAATAAGGTAAAATTCCAGGTTTGTATTTGACGGAGCTCACTATTTATTCTTTGTGAATATTCCAGAGCATTCTTAGTTTGCAGTAGCACAGCTAGAGGGCTGCCTCCTATTATAATACTAAGGAAACACGGAGGGGTGGTGAGAGAGAGGCGAGTAAATGGGTGTGTGTGTATTTATATATAACTGACCCAACCTGCAGTTTCAGATTTCAGATCTAGCTTATCACCCTGCCAGTTCCTTCCAGCCTTTGGATATTCCTCTGCCTTTTTGCTGACGGATCTGCTACGGTGAAGAAAGGAGCTGTTACAGCTTCTTTTTCTCTTTTCCTCCTCCTTTCTTTTAAGTTCTTCGGGGAAAGTTTCCAACTGTCTTTTTCCAGTCTCTACCTTTGAGTCGTCAGTCGTGATAACAGGGATTTAACAACGACAACACAAGATCTTGTACCCAAACTACAGAGGGATGCTGCTCACTTTACTTGAAGGTAAAACTAGATGTTCCAGTTGAGCACTTACGCTAACCTGCTTACTAGCTTTCCAAATATTGTGATAATCATTTCTCTGGATTGAGATACAGGACTGGTAGTTTTAGTGTGCTTCCAATTAATATTTAAAACAGATTTAACCAGGTTGATATAAAGTCTAGAAATTGTGGAGAGCATGGGAATGGAGGAAGATGACTCTAAATACTTTTGTGTAAGATTATGAGAAATTACGGTAAATTACAATGTATTAAATTTATGATGCATGTGCTAAGACTTGAATCTTAATAGGCACACAGACAAGTATACCCACTTTGTCTAGAATCTTCAATGTCATCTAGAGATAATATTGTTCCAAAAGGGAATGTATGCTCAAGTTAGAAGTTAGTATCTGATTTCAAAGTTACAATTCTGTTTTATTCACTGTTTAAATACTATGTACCTTGCATGATATAAATGCCATCTTGGTGCAAATTATAAGATTATATATCTTGCTTTTGCAACACCTGGAACTGATTCCATGTGTTGCTTGTACAGTAGCTTCAAATGTGTATATTGCTCTGTGTAGGTGTAAACAATCCCTATGCAATCCTTAGTTTGAGAGGGAGTGCCCCTTGATAGAGCTAAAACATCAGACAGACAGACAGACAGACAGACAGACAGACAGACAGAGAGAAAAAGAAAAAGAAGGGAATTAAATGATGTGGTTACTTTTAAGGAATGTATTTGCTATTGATTACAGGTGGTGCTCAGGTTACAACAGCATTTGGGACCAGAATTTCTGTTGCCAAGCAATTTGGCTATGTAGTGCAATGTCATGTGATCACTTAGCGACAGCAATCCTAGCAGTCCTGTCATATCCCCAAGACCACATGGGTTTTTAAATGAGAAGAGATGGGAGTCCCAAGCAAGCAGCCAGACAGTGACAGTCATCAGTGAGAGCTGCAGGCATCAGGGGAAGGGATATTGAAGGCAGGTAGAAGGCAGGCAGGTGCATGACTGCCAGAAGTGCTACATGCAGGTGCTCCAAAGTGTGGGCAAATATGCAAGTGTTGCAGGGGGCTAGGCGGATTCTGTGAACTGTGCTCCTAAGCACAGGAAGGCATTGCTGGGGATGGAACACCACAGGCACTGGAGTGCAGGTGGGTAAAAACACAGGGAAAACTGAAGCAACTTCTAACTTCCTGCTGGCTTCCCCACTGACTTTGCTTGAGGGAAGCCAGCAAGGAATATTGGACATTGTAATCATGTGATTATGAGGATGTTGTGGTGGCTGGAACTCCAAGGTTGTAAGTTCTCCTTGTTCAGTGCCATTGTAATTTTGAACACTTGCTGAGAGCTACTGTATGAGTGCATTTGTCTAAGGACTTTGCTGCCCTCCGGAAGTTAGAGAATTTTAATTTCAATCAACTCCAAGTCAGAGGTGATGGAAGCTGCATGACATTTTGAGGTGAGGGACACAAATTCTTAATCACTGGCTAGAGAGAATCAGAATGAATTTTGGAAGAAACTTTCTGGGGGAAAACTGAAGCCACTCTTGAACTTACTCTTAAAGGTCAGATTGCTATTGGTACGATTATATTGCAATGGGTTTAGATTAAATGCCTATGATAGCCTGTTCAAGATTATAGTTATCATGGTATCTCATATTCTCTCTCTCTCTCTCCCTCCCTCCCCCCTCTCCACAATCTGTCCAAATTATCAGCATGTGGAACTTCATAGAATATCAGAGTCTACTTGCAATAGTGCCAGGCTGATCAGGAAATATATCTCAAAACTTGTTGCTATGTTCTATAGGTAACTTTTGGTGTTTGGGAGACAATCTGTTTTATAATCATACATTGTAGCCATGTACATATACAAATTTACACTTTAATCTGAATATACTGTTTGTTAGCTTTAGGAAAAATTTTAATGATTGGCTCATTTGATAATATATCACAGGCCAAAGTTCAATGAAAGTGGTTTATTTTTGTGGTATCCTTGAGGTCCTCCTATTTAATCACTTGGTTATATATTATGGTTGCTTATTACATTAAAAAAGAATACTATATATGGTCAGCAGTGGTGTAACAGAATATTGGTCTCGAATCCAAACTGGGACTCAGCTATGGAATTTAATCGGATTATTGCATCATTGTAGGCCAAATGTGGTTTGTTTGCTTTTGACTTGGTGAATTGTGCAAATCCAGACATTGTGGCTTGTAAAGTCTAGTTTATAGCTTAGTATATTGAGCTAGTAATCAGCGTAATTAAATAAAACATAACTCTGTGCAGTGTGTGACTTCAGTACTTCATAGTATTATTTTTGTTGGGGTAAAATTGAAGGTGATGTATTACATATAATCTAAAGAAAGATGGAGAATAAACCCAATACATAAAATATAAAGAGTTTATAGATTCTGTTGGTGATGCCTTCCAAAATTGATTTGATTCTCAGTGGTCTTCTTCAAATTCTATGTCTTACAATGTTTGCAATTCAATTGGAGATATATCCATTAAAAATAAATGTAATTAGAGATCCAGTTTCAGGTTTTCATTCTCTGAGACTGAGGGGTCTCCTGCCCTTGTGGTAGCTTATATTTTGGGGAAACACAATAGATGCAATCTAACAAAATGTAAAAACAGGGATCACTTTGTACCTGTTCCTGTCACCTGTTTATAAGAAAAAAAACACCTTAAGTAGAATAACCGGAAAGACCTAGCTCTTCAATATTTCAAAAAAAATGTACCTTATTTTTCTACATTTCTACACAAATTCTAAAATTCTATAAAAATGAATTATTTTTCTGTAAGAAAAGTCTTCAAATATTGCCATTTAGAAAGTATTAGTGTGGAAGATTTATACAACCTAATCAGCTTGTTGCTGTATATTCTATGACCAATAGCGGTGACTTTCAGATAATCACATTTGGTCCCTGAATGTGGTCATATGTTATATTTAAGATAGTGTTTCAGATATCAGTGATTCACAATCAGATCTACATCAAAGTTCAGAAAACTTTGCATAAGAGTGGTTGTATCTTTGATTTTCATACTTAAATTCAGTACAAGTTCACTCTCTCCAGATTCAGTTTGCATAAGATGGTTGAATATGTGTATGCCAAATCTGATCAAAAATTTCTATACAATTTTGTATAAATTAATGTACATATTTTAATCACAGTTCCCCAATAGAGGTTGGTAAGGAGTTCAGTTTTGTGTGCAGTATCCCATTAAATATAATTAGGAATGCATTTTAATAAAAAGACCAGTTATCTATAAAAACAAGAATTTTGATCCATGAGAAAAAGATCTTAAATCCTCTGATGGATAATTTATTGAAGACAATCCAATGCAAGATTCCGCAGCCCTGGACAATCTTTTGAATTTTCTTCAACATTTGAACTAATCCAAAGATAAAAATGATCCTGAGAAATGGTACGTGCTTTGTCATTATAACCACATCGTACCTTTCCATACCACTTGTTTGTACCTGTTGCATTTGTTGTTCCCATACTAAAGCAGAATTACTTCATAATGAGAACACTATGTGAATTGACAGTTTCTGAGAGCCACTTAGAAGATACAGCTGCAGTGAGACTAAAGTACATTTCCACAGAATGTACTCCTGATTCTGTGTGCTTAATACTTCAAGTAATCTAAATTGTTTTTTTTTTAATCTTTCTATTGATGATAGCAATGGAATAATGAAAAAAAAATGAAAATGTCATAAAAGCATGTTCTTTGCTGATGCTACTTCCTTGGGAGTATTGCTATTTTCCAGTTTAAAAGTAAACTTACACAAAATCAACTATATCTTTGCAGCCAAGGTTTCCAGACTGCTTTTTATAATTTGAACAGAGTATGTCAACACTCCAGGAAAACTCCTATTTTCCCATTCTAAATAAAAGCTAAAATTTTGTTAATTGTGTTAAAAGAAAACTGAATAATTCTTAGTTCCTCAGCAGCAGGAACTGATAGTCTTCCAGGATTGGAAGTTTTGGCATGCATTTTCCTTTTTTAGGTTCAGCATCTGTCCAGAAAACAAAGAAATTAAGTGGAAAATAGATGTTATCTCACAAATCAACATGTGAGACATGTATTCTTTTTTCAAAGCAACTATTTTATAAAATAGAAATTATTATCTAAAAACTTAGAATCACCAGATACCTTGGCATTTGAAAAATTGAAAAGCTGTGTCTCTTCTATAGGACTTTGATTGACATTAATTTATCCAAGCCAAGCAATCCCTCTCATCTAATTTTAAATAAGTCTGGTTCAATTGCAATCACTTCCTTTGCTTTAATTGAGCTTGCAATTACATCTAATTTCCTTTCTGAAAAATGTTTCTTTCCCTGATAAGATTACTGATTTTGTAAGCTTCATTAAGCTCCAGCAGTGTCTTATTCTTACATTCACGGAATATTGAAGAATAAAAGTATTTCAATACTAGAACCTGTTAATGCTTCACTGTTTGCCTGTCTTGACTGAATAATAAGTTTGCCATTAAAAAATATCGAAATCCTAGTAGCTGAAAATGATTTCTACAATACTGGCTTTAGAAATTGCATTTTTGTAGGGTGTGCCTGTAATATAAACTGTAGGGCTTGGCACCTCTCTAAACTTTTTTTTATTGACTGAGAGTAGATGTGTGGCTGGATGTGATACTCTTGTTCTGTATAGAATCTGACTAATCCTTTATGGCTATTTGTAATCTGCAACTTTGATCATAGTTGTAGTAGTTAGTAGAAGTCATTTATTATGATGATCTAATTTTTTATATTTTATTACTTAGACTAAGTTACTGGCATTCAGTGGAGGAAAGATACCCATGACTTTTACCCAATTTCTTTTACCTGATGGAGTTGCTTGGCTTTTTCCTTCTATAGAAGTGACTTAATCAGGAAGGTACATTTCAAGATGTTAGAAGAGTTCCTTTGCAGACTTCAGTGCAATTTCTGATATGACTGATTCCAACCACAAAATGACACTATGCCCCAGAACTCTCTAGGCCAGCTTTTTCTAACCTACATCTTCCAAAGGAGTGGATTTCAATTCCCAGACTTCCCCAGGTAGCATGGCCATTGCTGACAAATCTAGAAATTGAAATTCTCAAATCAGTAGGTTGCCAAATCTGAGAAGGCTACTCTAAGCATCTTTGCAACTTCTTAGGATTTATTATAGATAGTTATACAGCTGTCCAATTGACATGGGAGATAACAATAAAATAAGCATGATTACAAAAAAAAAAAAAATCTTCATGAAGCAAAATCCAAATAAGCAAACTTTAAGGCTCACCCAGTACCCAAGCCCAATGCTTGGGAGAGGAGAATAATGGAGATTTGTTAGTCATCTGAATTTTAAATATACAATTCCATAGATGATCAAGGCAATGAATAATAGATCTTCTCAGCCGGTCTAGGCCGGACCTGGTAGGAACAAAGGGAGCCAGAATACAAACATGGCAAAACCCTGTTTTACTTCCCACAAACAGGCCAGAGCCTCAGAACGCAACAAATAAGTATGATTAGGGTCCTTGTAAAGTCAGTGCTGGAAGCGTCCACCTCCCAGGACCTTTTCAAGTCCTGGGCCCCACCCCCGTCCATCCAATTGCCACACCCACCGGTAGCCACCATCCAGCACCCATCGTCATTGGGGCTGCACCTGTCTGGCCACCATGGTAACCACCAGGTCCAACATCCCTCTGGTGGCAATGGGCCTCCTTGCTATCTGGAATGGCCCAGCGTGTGGCGCAGGTTGGGCAGGGAATGGCCCAGTGTGTGGCGCAGGTTCGGCAGGGAATGCCACAGCCATTCAGTGACGTCAGATGGGGGCTTCCATTGGCTCCCGCTGCATTCTCCACCTTCCCCCCAGGTATTGCGAGCCCTGGGCCGAGGCTCGACACCTTCTGGTCTAGGAATGGGCATAGTTGGCAGATAAGATGAAGCTGTGCAAAGGATCATCTACCCATGACTGCCACCTGTTTCTTGAGAATTTAGGAGGAGCCCCAAAATTGCACATCAGTTCGATGTGTGGTAGCCCTGCTCCAATCAGAGCCAAAGATAGCAAGTGGCTGCATATGGTGTGTGTGTGTGTGTGTGTGTGTGTGTGTGTGTGTAGGACCAAAATCAGCTTGGTTTTACTTTGAGCTTGACCTGAATTGGTTCTGCTTCATTCAGACCCTTGCAACTTCCAGGCAGTGAGTGAGAAAGTCCATGCTATGTGTTCACCTCTCTTGCCAAAAAATAAAATAAAATAAAAAATGTGGGATAAACAAGCAAAACTCTTCAGTTAATCTAAGTCTCTTCTGTTTCTATTTAATATACCTTTCCTCACTTTGGTGCCTTAAACAGAAAAAGAGGAGAGGAGAGGAGAGGAGAGATTTTGGTTTCTACTTTGTTTAATGTTAAGGCCAGCTTAAATAATGTTGAGCTTCAGGTGTCATTGTAACTCAAATCAGTGCAAAAGCAATTCTCAGGAGTTTTCCATTGTGAACAAGAGTTAAAATCCTCCCTGTAGACAACGTACTTAGTTCCCAGAGCGATGAAGAGAGAACTGCAATCAGTGCTGTCTGGCGCCCGCAAAAGCAGTAAAACTCCCTTTGGGAAGATGGCCTCCATACTGAGCCAGAGCAAACAATGCACCAGGCCTTTATCTCAAGTTGCTCTCAAGATAAGGAAATGGAGTAACCGTCACTTGCCTCACCCAGCTGCATGTGGGTGTTTTGAGCCCACCCTTTGGCAGCAAGCTATGTGACTTGACTGGCTCGGTTTTGAATCATCACAACATCCATTAAAGCAACAGCAAACATACAGTTTTGAATTTAAAAAAAAGAATTACAGGAGAGTTGTTGCTGGTGCCTCCTCCAGCTTCCTTCCTCCTCCTGCTCTGTTGTTATCGAGTGCCTAGTGCTAAGAAGCAAATCTATCAACCCTACTAGACTGTCCTTGGGTAACTTAGATGGGCTGCTTGCTAAACGCCCTCTTCCTGGTTCCAGCCACTTGACATGGCCCAGCCACCCACTCCTTCGTGTGGCTTCTGATGATGATAATCAGCTAAGAAATGCAGTGACAGACAGGGAGCAGAATGTGACTTCTTTGCTTGCTTTGGCCACATCTGACCATGAGGATGTGTTTGAAGAGAACGGTGCTTTAGGGATATCCAAAGGGCCACTAATGAAAACTGATGATTACAGTTATTCATCCTAACGGTGACAAGAGTCTCCAAAGGAGATGACACAATAGCTGCCAGGTAATGTCAGAAGCACCTGTTTATTTGCACACAAGGGAGGTACTCATTTCTCTTTATCCCAATGACTTTTTGAGGTCCACGGGTCGAATTGATTAATTCATGAACACCACTAATTAGTCACTTCTACATTTTAGGCTAGGCAGGTCTTAAGTGTCAAAATATTTATCCATATCTAGTAACTATCCCATTGCAATAGTGGTGAATATCTCTAGCTCAGTGTAGGATGATGGTAAAAGTTTGTTCTCTGAGTTTGTGGGTTGGTTTCTGAACAGTTCATTCTCAGGCTAAGTAACATCTTCAGTAGAATCTGAAAGTCCGCTGAAGATGTTACCTAACCTGGTAATGAAACATTCGGAAACCCACCCATAAGCTTAGAGAATTAACCTTTACTATCAACTATCCCATTGCTAGGTGAGAGATTGTTATGAAAATTAGTGCTGAGTAAGCATGTTACACCATTTATGTTTATTATATACTAGACACCATCTGTAGCTCCACACCATGATATCCCTACAACAGCCTTATGGGGTAGGTCACTCTGAAGAGAGTTCCTGGTTTGTGTTTATCTGATGAAGTTCATGGCTCAGTGGAGTTTTGCATCTTGGACTTTGCACCCTAGACTACCAGGCTCACTGCTGCATATTAAATTTACCTATGGCTTCTTGGCTTAGGCTGTCTTCTTCAACCTGATGCCCTTCAGATTGCTTCCACTACAACTCCATTACCTGCAGTTGGCAGGACTGTGAATTATGTGGGTTGTAATCTGATAAATAAAGAATTCAGGAAGCCTAGTTTTGGCATAATTACCCTATCAAGTGCAAACACTTCCCTTTTAATCCTTTTTTTAAGATCCATGCCTCTAGATATGGAATATGCTGCCTGAATTACGTAGCAGACTTCTGGCATACTGTTATTAAAATCCTGTGATAATATAGTTCTGGTTCAAATGATTACATTACCTACTATCCTAGTTTGCACTGGAGAAGCCACTGCTAATAGAGCAAGTACTACTGGATACTTTCTAGAACAGTGATGGCTAAACTTTTCTGGACCGAGTGCCCAAAGCACGCATGTATGCACCCCGCACATGCACATGTGGCCCTCTCTTTGCACCCTGCCTCCCACATGCACATCCCCAT
>JANHFM010009216.1:0-19251 GCA_032468115.1 Grayia smithii
CAATATCCTTCCCCTGCCACGCCCACCAAGCCACGCCCACAGAACCGGTAGCGAAAAATTTTAGATTTCACCCCTGAGTTAGACTCCACCTATAAAGGATACAAGAAGAACAGAAAAGAAGCATAAAGCTGGAAGAGACCTTGGAGTTCGTCTAGTCTAATACCCTGCCCAAGGCAGGATGTCTTATATCTTATCCTTCTCACTCTCCCAAAATCCTCTGTATTAAATAAATGCTCCCAATAACACAGTCCACATATTCTACCTTGAGCCAGTGAACTAAGCCTTGATTTTGTAGCACACGGTGAACTCCTCTTCCTCTACCAGAACACTCTAGAGTTGTACATATATACACTCTAGAGTTGTACATATATACCCAATGGCTCAGTCCCCAGGCTGCTAGCTTGACCTACTGGATGAAGTTCTACTTCAATTTATTTTATTTTTTTTATTACTAGACTTCTGTGCTGCCCATCTCACCAAGGCAACAGTGAGCTCTTCTAGCTCTCACAGAATCTTCTGGTGCTATGCAAATAGTCCCACCGACTCCTGGTGTGAAAATGTGTTATTTAAAACAATATGTATTGCATCGAACATGAGCCAAGCACAAGCCTGTTCCTCTCTCAATAACGTGTTCACACTGTGCTATTCTTGTGGAACTTTTTTTTTAAAAAAAATGGTAACCAACAAGCTTGTTTGGAGAATGGGTAACAACACATAATATCCCACTTTTCTTAATTCCAGTTTCTCAATTTTCAAAAATAAAAACCAATTTAGAAATAGTGACATAAATCTCACTATGCTACTGAATGATGTCCCAATTAAAGTTGGCTTCTGTTCCAGCTGATTCAACAACTTTAATGAGCACATGAAGCCCCTATTAGCATTAATTGAAGTTTTGTCCATGGACTGAGGGCAGAATAAATCCCTGCAGAGTTTAAAACTGTGGATGTATATAATACACAGCATGGATGAAATAAGGAAAAATGAGGCCAAATATATTAGTACAAATGGGGTCTGATTTAGGAGAATGTCCTAAAGTCAATCTCTGCTGGCCTCAAACTGAGACAGACTATAATTTTAATATAATTCAGCCAGAGTTTGAGCACCTGTAAACAGTAGGAAACTTCTTCTGCTTAATTATAATGAAATATCCAAAGAGATGATAAAAAGTTTACTGCACTGAATGCTGTTGACAGGAACCAGATATTAAGTTTGCAAGGCATGTTTGGTCTTCCAATTACACAGTGTAAATAAACTTTGTATTATGGTGAAACTTTACTCTTTGAAAAGTGTGGTTCTGAGCCCTCAGACACTGACTCTTGACATCATGGTGCCATCTCCATTCATTTGCATTAGATAGGCTGTTTTTCCTTTCAATTTGAGGACAAAGATGAAAAATGGATAAAGCTATATTTCTTGTGAAAGGGAAAGAGAAGAAGGTTCTGATTTCTGCCCTACGCTCCACATGCCCAGAAATGCTTTTAAAGCCACCTGCAGTCTTCATGTATGAGTTGAGCAGCCATGTAAAAGAGTGTAATAGCTATTTTTTTTAAAAAAAATGAAAACCTACTAGGCTTATATTACTGTTCTTCCTGTATGGAGAGAAAAATGAGTTTTTGTGGCTTCCTGTGCTCCTAGTACGGGTCAGAAGATATTAACTCAAGTATGTCCCTCTTTCTTGGAAAAAAAACAAGTCAAAAGGAAATCATAGTGAGCAATAGAGTAGTGGGACTTTATCCAGTGGATCAAGTTAGTAGCATGGGGGCTGAGTCATTAGAAATGTTTGCACAGCAGTATAGAATTTTGGGAGAATAAGGATTCTTGGACTTTTGGGAGATCTCAGGACTTGTACCTGGAGCATGTGGTTAGACTAGAAGGCTTCCAATGTCCTTTCCACCTTTACCACTCTTCACTAGAAAGCAGGGAGGTGTTGTGTTTTAGTTCCACCTTAGCGGCTGGGTCACCTTGGACCAGTGGTGGGTTGCTCCCAGTTCGGTCCGGTTCACGCGAATAGGTAGTGGTGACACTGTGACATCACCGAACCGGTTCTATGCATCCCGGACCTGCCCCCCCCCATGCGCCCGTACTTATTGGTCCCTGCGTGGAGTGCGCTTGCGTGCATGTGCAGGAAGCTTTTTTTGGAGTTTTTTTTCATCAAAAAAAGCTTTTGCGCATGCGCGGGAGCGCCCGTTTGGCGCGTTCCAACCACGTGTGAAGCGCATGCACCCTTAGAACTGGTAGTAGAGGTAAGTAGAACCCACCCCTGCCTTCAACCAGTTACTGTCTCTCTCAGTCCAGGTCACTTCACAGGTTGTGATTGTGGGGAAAATAAGAGGAGGAAGGTGTATCGGATGTGTTTGCCGCCTTGAGTTATTTGTAAAAATAATAAAAGGGAGCATATAAACAGTGTAGAGAATATATAAATTTATATAGATATTTATATAAATAAATAGCAATATGCTAATTTGCAAAAGATAAATTCATAAATGATTTTTTTTTCAAAGATGCCTTTTAATATGGTCATTTTTTAAAAAAAATAAATAAATCTGTTATGACACCAGCTAAGGCACCTCCATGAAAGTGAGGATTTCAAATGACCCTTTATTTTTGTCCTGCAGAACGTCTGGAGTATGGTGTTAGCGGTGGCCTGATTAGAAGCCCAGCTTAGCTTTTTAAACACTTTAAGAATAAGTTTAATGTGAAAAGGAATTCATCTCGATTTTGCTAAAGAGAATAAGAGGATTTCGTATGGAGCATGGTTCTATTTTTACATGTTGTTATTATGCACCATATATGCAGGATTTTGAGAAAGGGAAAGAAATTTAATTCTAATTTTACATAAATGTAAATGATTGCTAGAAGAACGGGTTCATTTAATTTAGTTTTGGACTTTAAATCATCATTGATGTGCCAGCTTTCTCGGTATGTAATAAATAGTATTAATAATTTACAAGTGTAGACTTGAGTAGAATCATATGATTATAACCTGAGCTCATGGTCTCTCTCACACACACACGCATATCATATCTAGGTGCATTATTTTGTACCTCTTACAAATTTAAGAAGAGTTGTGGGATCTTTTCCACTACCTATCCTTAGATGTGACACAGTAAGAAATATCTAAAAACTATCTAAAAGACTTAGAAAAATCTAAAAGTCCACTTACTTGAAGGTGACTTACTAACCATCTTAAGGGTTGTGTCATCATAATTTATTTATTATTAAATGTATAAGGCTGCCCAATTCCATAATGATTCTCAGTGGCATACAATTACCATATTTTTCAGAGTATAAAATGCACCTTTTTACCCCCAAAAAGAGGGTGAAAATCTGGGTGTGTCTTATACTCCGAATGTAGCCCGCCCAGCCTCAGAAACAGAGGTGGGAAACTCTGAAACTTCCCTTTGAGAGACTGAAAAAAGCCTCCCAAATGGAGGTTGCAGAGACTGAAAAAAGCCTCTGAAACCTCCCTTTGAGAGGCTGAAAAAAAAGCAAGATGCAGAGCTCACAACCAACGAACCTGTTGCTAAAGTTCACCTCTGAGAAGAGCTGATTGGGGGTATTCCGGGAGGCCGATCCACTCCCAATCAGCTTTTTTCTTATTTTCCTCCCCAAAAACTAAGGTGCGTCTTATACACCAATGCATCTTATAGTCCAAAAAATACAGGTAATTGTGGCAAACACAATTCATAGTCTAAACTGAATTTCTAAGTATGAATAAATATTGGACTACAAAAACATAATTCTTATATTTCATAGCTGTGGTTTTATAGCCTATTTATAAAGCTGGCAACAACTCTGGAAAAGCTCGACATGATATCAACTCTTTATCTAATAAAGACTTGATTCTTAAAACATTCTTAAAGATCCATCTCATCCTGGGCACCTTTTTTTTTTGAACTATTACCATCTGGCATATGGTACAGGATAATAAAAACAAGGATATATAGGCTGATAAACAGCTTCTATGCCAGGGCAGTAACCATATTGAATTCTACTGTATAGTGCAATATTGATACAATATCAGGGGTTTTCAATTCAATTGTATTGAATGTGAGTTTGTGTTTTATTTTTATAGTTATAATGTACACTGAAGATGGCATTTAATTTTGTTGTACGATATGCAATGACAATAAAGTAAATTAAACTAACTAAATATATGACAGGTCTAAATGCAAGGCGCTATACTAAACTAATCCAAAATTGCAAAATTGTTTGTTCCTTAGTAGGGAAGACTCCAACCATGTACAGTAACAGTGTCAATTGTTGAATACAAACTGATTTATGAAGCAGAGAATGGTAATTTAGTGAACCCTAATATTCTCGGTTACTTCTCTCTTTAAATGTGGAAAATGTTCTTTGAAACAAGAATTGCTCAAAAGAGTAAAACGTACTATATGAATAAGTATATATTTTTTAAAGTGAACTCTTTTAAAGGTTTACTTTACAGCTGATATAATCACCACCAGCCTATGGCAGACAGATAATTGTATTCCATGGTATAATAATCTTTATCCACATCTGTAGAGTAAAGTAGCAATTTCTACACTGTGCCACTGAGAGCAGTATCGGTTCTGGTCAAAAATAGTAGAATTTTGGATGAAAAGAAAAACAAAATTTGATTTATTCAAATCAAGTGCAAATATGCTTTAATAAGCAACATCAAATATATGCCAAAAAAACCCCTTCAATCTAGAACACTGTATGGAAAGAGATTTAACCAACTTTAATTATTTGACACAGCATGATAGAAACCTGCCCCTTTTTACTTTTGTGCCTATTTTGAAATAAAATAGGTGGTATTTTGCAAATCTGAGCTCTGTTAATTCAGTAGTTGGTTGGGGCTTCAGATTCACTGTTTCACCTTGATCTCATCTGTAAGACTTTAAGATTTTAAATAGGTATGTGAAGCACATCTATTGCCTTTAGCTCATTGAAAAATGGGAATTCCAATAATTCCCTGATCATGTCACTGAACAAAAGCTTTAAAAATTATCTCTCAGGTTTTTCGTTGGCATCAGATATATCTTGTAAGAGATAATTTGTCAAAGATTTAAAAATATAGTTTTGATTGCTATTTGCTCTGTATATTTTTTGAAGAGACAACTGCATAATATGTGCCACTGGAGTGAGATTATAAAGGCTTGAAGAACTTTAGGGCCACCAGTGGTATTAACCAAACTTGAAATTTAGTTAATACCACTTGACTATGAATGATAAAAGGGGCTAAAATGCTACTAGTTGAATAAAATTGCCACCTAAGGGAGGGGATGTGTAATACACTTTTAAGATTAACAGTTATAACAGGTCTGTCTGTTTGGACTTTTGCTTTAGATTGACGAGGAAGATGCTGAATTTTTTTAGAAAAGTTTTTTTTTTCCTTTTAAACCACTACAGAAACAGATTAGCTAATAATATCCTATATCTTAACATCTTTCTGCTTATATTCTAAAATACAAGTAAATCTCTTGTAAAGCACCAGAAGGAATCATTCCAATGACACTACTTTGTAATCTTCTTATGTAAAATGTATTTTTTTAACATTCCTGTTTGATCTGATAGTTAATGCCAATTAATTTCATAGAACAACACTGGAAATGAATAAATATTATCCAAGCAGTTAAAATTACAGGATGCTCTTCTAACTAAGTTTTAACTGGGGAAGGGATACATATTGTTTCTGATTACTTAATGCTGATATCTTCTTACTGATAAAGTAAATAAATATAGAAGAAAAGCAAAGAAAAAGAGAAAGGAAAAAATTCCTACTGTCAAAGTCCTCAAGAGATTTTTCATTTTTTCATTTATTATTTTACTAATACATGGCTGTTACTTTGCCATGTATTTCCAGAGTTCTATCTGTATTTACATTACAGCTCTTCCTTTAATTATCTGTGTGATTTCTCATTTCCAAATGTGTGGATCTGTTGCTTTGCGAAACACAATTTTCATTTTTTTAACAACTGCTGCCATTTTTCTAACTATCACAATCTGAGAATTGAATTTCAGTAAATTGATCAATTATCTCAAACAGAGTGCTTTCCATGGGAAAAGCTGCACAATCAATAGTTAAATCTGAAGGTCTAAAAGCTGCTTCAGCACAATTTTAGTATTTAATATATTAGCAATTCCTTTCCAAAATGATCCTGCTCTGGGCAGGTAATAATAACTTCTCATATAACTAACTAAATGTAATAAAATTATCACAACAAAATATATCCTAATAAACAGAAAGACAACATTAATCACATAAAATAATCAGTTGAAGATATCTATTTCAAACGGATACACTGAAAACCAGCATCCCCCAAGAAGCAATTTTCTCTCTCAGAGGAAATAACAACCCATAAGCTGTATATGTGATATCAGCGAGCTTATTGGAAAATAACACCCATAGTAATGCTGACTTAGGTTTATTATCTAAAGTCTTCCAGAAATTTTAGCCCTGAAGTATTTATGGCTTGGAAGGTCATATTCAGTGCTATTTATTTTTCTAATCAATTTAAAAGCCGTCTAATTTACTCCTGCAGTAAATTAGTAAAGTAACAAACAGGTAGTCCCTCAGTTGCAGATAGCATTTGGGACCATGACTGCCATCAATGAGCAATGTGGTTCTAAAGCATGTGATGTAACTACAGCAATCCAAGCAGTTCTAGTTATTGTAGTAACCCCAAACCTCATGGGATGAGAAGTGGGAAGTGTGGAGGAATTCCCTGACAAGCAGCAACAGGGCAAGGGAAAAAAACAGGCTGCATGCAAATTGAGGCTGAGTGCTATTGTGCTGCAGTGCAAACGCTGCAAGCTTCAGAAGGCCAGAGAAGGAAAGGTATACTGGGCATGCAAGCACAGGAATAGCACTAGCAATAGGACTTATAGACTTAGATATATAAGTCTATAGATACCACTTCATAGTGTTTTATAGCCTTCTCTAAATGGTTTACAGAACAAACATATTGCCCCAACAATCTGGGTCCTCATTTTACCGACTTCGGAAGGATGAAAGGCTGAGTCAACCTTGAGCCAGTTAGAACTGAACTGCTGGCAGACAGCAGAATTAGTCTGCAGTACTGCATTCTAACCACTGTGCCACCAGTAGGCTCTAAGAAAGCCCAGGAAGGAAAGCACTGATAAGTGCATATGTGTGTTAGCATAGGGAGCCCCAGGAAAGGATGGTACTGGTGGGTGTGTACAAATGTGTGAGTGCATGGAGGCGAGGAGGGAGGTTATGGAGGCACAGGAAAGAGGATCTTGGAGGGTATGACTGAGCAAAAAGGGAAAGTGGGCACTGGTGGGTGTGTGCATATGTGTGGGTGCAGGGAGGACATAGGAGGCCACTGGTGGTACATGTGTGTGTGCAAATGCTGGGAGGTCCAGGAATGAGGATACTGATGAGCATGAGCAAGCAAAGGCAGGAATAAGGACATGGTACATGTATGTGCATGAGCAAGTAAAGGAGAAAGGAAGGCACGGTTGAACATTCACAGAGTTTGTAACCTGTTTGGTAAGTTGGTAACTTGAGCTTCTAACAATCGGCAAACCAGAGAGAAACGGAAGGAAGAGTTGTCACAGCTCGGGTTCAAGTGCCAGAGAACTGCATCAACTGGTCAACCCAAGGTCAGAATCACAGCAAGGAGGAAGAGCACAAGAACACAATTTCAAAGCTGGAGAGTTCTTGCCAATGGAGAGGCAAAAGTTTGGAGACTATTCTTGATCAGGAGCACTGCTGCCCTCTCATGTCAGGGAGAAACATTTTTAAATCTTTCATTTTGCTTATATATTCAGTCTAGTGCCAATTTCAAAGGTATCCTTAAGCGACAGCAAGGAAAGATATTTAGTTGACAGCAACATATTCCAAACCTCAGACAATGGGGGCACATTCTTAATCTAGTTCATCAGTCAAGGTCTATCACCCAAGATAATAAAACTGTTTCAGTCCCATAACTCAGCATAATGCTAGAATGAAGGGGATATCTATTTCATCCAAAAACTCTGGAGTTGAAAATCAGTTATGAATTATGGGACCTGAAATTTTAAAGACTGGAAAGGTCACAGATCATGTATATCTGTGATATAGTTCTCAACAATTACAAGACTCAGCAGATACTAATCATAAAATAAACAGTGAATATCAGCTTTAGAGTAAATCTTATATAAGAATCTTCTTCGGGCCGAACAACATATATAGGAAAATAAATCTGGCACTAATATAAAAAACATGTCTCCTGAGTTCTAAGTCAGCAATGTTCTAAATTTTTATAAGAAATCTTACAGGAATAACCAGGAAAAAAAAGCCTAAGTATGAAAAGAACATAAGGATGATTGCAGCACTAAGTGAATTTGAGGAATATTAATGAGACAATAATCTTTTACAAGGGAAAAGCTGTAGAAAATTGGAACAAACATTGTAAGATCAAAGTAATGAAAGATACAAAATAAATAAGACTCAAACCTAACAAGCCTTTTCAAATATGTGAACATCTTCTTGGTATATGATGGAGATTGTACAATGCTTCCCACCCACCCCCAGAAATTAACAGAGAAACAATTCTGTTAACTGAACAAAGATATACAGCAGGCAACAGTACTTGCCCAACCTCATTTAGGCTCAGAAGCTAAGCAGGGTTGGAAAACAGCCAAGAAATTCCAGACCTGTAGGCTAGGATAGGAAATTGAAAAGCATCTACAGAGAAAGCAGTTGCAAACCTCCTTTTATTCTTGCCAACAAAACCCCATTACTTTGTCCAGACAGTCATCAATAGACAAACTCAGCTTGAGGGCATCTTCATTTTTAGTCTACATTGTTCCAAACAAGAATCCAAGATGAAAAATAAAACATGAGATTCTATTATCAAGTGTGACAACAGATTACATGAAAAAGATAAAGAACAGATGGAAAGTATCTACATTTCCCAAGCAATTAACAAATAATGATTATGCTACAACAATATGTATTTAAAGCAAGTTTAGTGTAATGGTTGAGTAATCAGGTTAAAAAACAAGACCATGAATTGAGTACTAGTTCTGTCTTAGGCACAAAGCCAGCTGGACCATTGTCTCTCTCTTCAACTCCAGGAAACAGCCAATGCCAAACCATTTCTGACAAGCCTTGCCAAGAAACTGCAGGGACTTGTCCAGGTAATTGCCAGGAGTCAAAAATTGACTCAAAGGCACCTTCCCCATAAGGTATTTAAGTATCTAAAAGACTAAGTTGGAAGATAGAATTGGATTGTATACAATGTTATACCACCATAACCAGTCAACTTTTGCTACTGCCACTGAGTTTGCAGCAAAAGTTGACATACATATCCCAAAGGAGATACTGAAGAAATCAAAATCAGGCTGAGAAAGTGATCAAGAAATCAAATCAATAACAGCCTAACAAAACCTTACGGTTGTCTTGTATAAAACTGAAAATGTGGAATATGAACTAATATTCCAGAAACGTATTTGGGGGGGTTGGGGGGGGGGGAAGCAGGAAGAAGGTAACTTCAAAGAATCTCATTTAATAATCACAATATTTGTTAGTCTTTGAAGCTTCTTTTAAAAACAACACACCAGGTGGTAAGCAGACTAGTATTAAACAGGCAAGAAAAATATGAAGAAAAAGAAATTTGTTTTAATAGCTAACAACTAGCATTACTTCACTGAAACTATAGTCAATTCATATATACCAAGAAGTCTATGGAGATTCTCAGCCATCCAGGTCATAGTTGACCAAAAGGTGCTTTTTCAAGAGGCAACTGGACTTTCTTGTTTTTCTTTGAAGATGTTTCACTTCTCACCCAAGAAGCTTCTTCAGCTCTAACTGGATGGTGGAGAATGGAAGGATTTATTCTTCTTGCAGACAGCTGGTCATTTGCAATCTTTTGGAAAGTTGTTAAGGCCACCTCCAGCTGTCAATGACCAGCTGTCTGCAAGGAGTATAAATCCTTCCATTCCCCACCATCCAGTCAGAACTGAAGAAGCTTCTTCGATGAGTAGTGAAACATCTTCAAAGAAAAACAAGAAAGTCCAGTTGCCTCTTGAAAAAGCACCTTTGGGATATACCAAGAAGCTTATGTATGATAACTCCAATTGCACAGAGAATACAAAGATCAAATGAAGGACCAAAGAAACTGGATTCCAACTGGTCTTATACTGGTCACAAATAGATTTGTGATTTCAGAATTATCTGATGAAGGTTTTTCAAGGGATTCAGTGACCATCTTTATACTTGAGTGGTATTTTCAAATAGGAATAGCACAGAATTGGTATACTGTATCAATTAAATTTAAATTTCTGAAATACCAATATTAAAATGGTATGCATATTAGTCCTATATATACTCTTACTCTTCAGGCACTAGAGCATATAGTTTTATTTCAGTTTCACTTTTTTACCTGAATCATCCTGGGATCTATAGAGTTCTTGGTGTCTGCAGTTATATAAGTGAAAACATGATAGCAAAAAATATAGCATTCCTCAATTATTTTTCAGTATACCCGTATTTTTCAGACTATAAGACGCACCTGAGTTTTTGGGAAGGAAAATAAGAAAAAAGCTGATTGGTGGGTGGATCTGCCTCCCGGAATACCCCCAATCAGCTGTTCCCAGAGGTAAATTTTAGCAACAAGTTCGTTGGTTGTGAGCTCTGTGCCTTGCTTTTTTTTCCAGCCTCTGAAACTTCCGTTTGAGAGGCTTTTTTCAACCTCTGAAACCTCCGTTTGAGAGGCTGGATGGGGCTACATTCGGTGTATAAGACGCACCCAAATTTTCATGCTCTTTGAGAGGGGAAAAGGGTGTGTCTTATACTCTGAAAAATACGGTAATTCACATCTTGCCTAGAGTTCAGTAACAACTGAAAATCTATGTGCTCTTATTTTAGTCAAAAGTCAAAATCTTGGAAATAGAATGCTCCAATTAGCTTAAAAAAATAATAAAATATGCAAAAATAAAATATACAAAAGCATACAGGTTCCAGTAGCCCAATGAACAAGTACTTCTAAGATCAAAGCATCTTCTACTACCAAACACACTAAAAACTGAATAGAAGGCAGGGAATGTCCTACAGGATACACTTTCCCAAAAACAACCTAGGATTTCATCTGGAGAAACATCTGTATCTGTGTCTTTATCCATAGTTAAGTTGTCTTCTGAGAATAAATATGTAGCTTGAAACCAAAGATAGGGAAGAATATTTGTAGTTCAGGGTTGAACTGTTGTTTTCAAAATATATTGTCAAACATTCCTCAGGGCATATATTTCTTTGGGATCTTAAATGCTTATATTCATTTTTAACTTTCTATTGGGCAAAGAATACCTTTCTTTTTAATAAAACACAATTCTGTTTTAGATTAAAACAAACAAAATCATGTGCAAGATTATAAAGTTAATTTAGCATAACAGGACATCCACACAATCAATTCGCTGCTAAAAAAAAGGCTTGTAAAATAATTGCTTAAAAGATTTATCTGAAACATCAGCAAGTAAAAAGGAATTGAGTTATCCATGAGTTTCCTTTGAATCTTATCAAATATTTACCTTGTGATTTATTGTTTTACAGAGATATATTTTTATATACATTTTGTATCAAATATATACATGTACCTGCATACTCCCCCAAATCCAGCCTATGATGGTTTAGCACAGCAGTGCCCGAACTTTCCAGCTTAGGTGCCCAGCCCAGTATGGGAGGGAGGCATGTGAGTGGTGGGCACACTGTACATGCGCTCTCTACTTATGCGAATGGAACTTCATGTTTGAGAGGAGGGTGCTTGTGCTTGTGGCGAAGCTCCATTTGTGCGAGCAGAGAGCACTTAAGCGGAGGGTCCTCGTGCGTAAAGCTCCATTCATGCAAATGGAGCTTCACATGTGAGCGTCCTTCTCTCACGTGAATGGAGCTTTGTGTGTGCGCGCTTGCCCATCTCTCCTATGGCCAGATTTCAAACAGGCCACAGCCTGGGGATTGGGGACCCTTGTTTTAGGATACAACAATACGTATACTACTAAAGCTCTCTTTCCTGTAACTTTCAAATGAGTGAAATGGTGCACCTTAGAGCATTCTTTTTTCAACCAAGGTACCTCAAAGGAACTAACTTATAGAATGGATTCAAAATTTGGATTCCTTCTGGTATGGTATAATCAACTCATTATCAAAAATTAAATCTAGCATGTATCCTACTTGGGTGTTTGTGTATGTATGTACACATTTTGACAGGGCTAATGAACTCATGATGGCCATGAGATTGAGAACCACTTAGTGGTTGGCTAGAAACCAGGAGATGTGATTTCTAGTCCCACTTTAGGCATGAAAAACTGACTGGGTGACCTTGGGCCAATCACTCTCTCTCAGCCCAGCCTACCTCATAGATGGTTGTTGTGAGGAAAATAGGAGGAGGAAGGAATATTATGTCTGTTCACCACCTTGATTAATCAATGTGGGATAAAAATTAATTAATTAGAATGGCCTCAGAATCCTGATACAACTGTACACGACTGGTTTTGGCATGGATGTTGATATCACCAAGCAATGGCAACCTGGAGGAATCTCAGCCCCAAATCCAATACCAACTCCTCTTATTGCTGGGTAGGGACAGCAAGCGATCTGGACATAATTGTTACAGGGAACAATTTGTGCCTTTGTCATTAGAATAAAACGTTCCACTTATGTTCAAATACATTTTCCAATAATATCCTCAAGTAATTTTACAGATCTTGCTTTTAATTCTATTTTATTATTATTCATTTTACTTTTCCACCCTTCTACTAATGTCTACATAAATTAACACCTAAGTTATTTAATTTATCCCTTTTAGATTATTTCTGTTCTTAATCACTTCACTAATTATTTTGCTTTATTATATTAAAAATGGGCATGAGGGGAAAAATAGTTTCAGGTTTATTTACTGTTCTGAACTACATTCCCCTCTAAACCACTCTATAAAAAGTCAGCACCTGGACCACCCTCTTCAGCACTTCTGTTCCACAACTCCTTTTGGTGGTATCCCAGCTTTCCTGCTGTTCTGTTCATTTGCCCAACTTTTCTTCTCTCTTTCAGGGGTTGGAAACTGCTTGAGGTCATTACACATTATTTGTTCTGTGTTCAGAACTTCCTAGTTTTGATATCTTCTTCTGCTCCGCTTTATTCTTTCTTTCAGCATCTTCAATCATCCTGCTTTCTTGGTAGACAATATTCTCTAGCATATCAAGAAAGCAGCCCCCTCACCTCAATCTGCCTGCCAAACCTGCCCCCTTTTAAACCCTGCATGAAGAGGACATAAATATCACCCACAAATGTTCTAGTGCAGCTAGGATATCTCCAGGTATCTTGGTATGCTTGTGGCAACAGACAAAAGAAAAACAAAATCTAACTTTCAAACTTTGAAGAATTCCTGAAATAATTTCAGCCATTGCAGCTCCACTGTCTTGATATGCCAACAAAATCTCTGATCTGCTGTGGTCACCCAATTGCAGTTACTCATATTCAGATCCTTTCATCTTTCTGACTTGATCCTGGGAAGATGAATGGAATCCTTGGCAACACTTAGAATAAAGAGAGTAGGTTGCTTCCTATTAAATTAGCTTATCACTAGGTAGATGATCAATTTACTGTAACCTTAATAGTAAATTATTTCTCCTGGAGATTTTTTATACTCAATTTGCAAATATTCAAATTCAAATTACACAGGTGATACATCACTTTTGCAATGTTGCATGTCAATGCTAACTCTCAGAGACCACATAGACAAATTTTATCCATGACAATCCATCTCTAATCCAGTGCTTCTTGGCTTTTTAAGCTTTTTTCAACAACTAAGTAGTGTTATGTATATGTATATACATTCAATAATTTTGTATATATCCCTACACTTGCAGGAAACATTTTCAATCCCCAATACATTCTGTATCTTTTCATTAAAAGAAGTATTTTTCCTCTTCACTAGATTCTTTAAACAGAAAGAATTAATATTTGTATAATATTGAGTAAGGGTAATTGAGTAAGGATAACTGTGTAATTATAACTCAGTGTTCAGCATGCCACAGAATTTAATCTATTACATTACCTCATTAGCTGTGTTGTGAGTGCCAACAATTCTGATAAAAGATGCTGGTTGTCTATCAAAACTTACAAGTTGCCAGGATCTGAACAAGAAAGAAAATACAGAAAATTAAAACAACTGCACACTTGGTTTTTTTTAATAAAACATACATATTTTTTTCTATAGTGATCCAACATATTCTTGCATTAGTATCCACACTTATTTTTATCTGTTCAATACTAGGATTACCTTTCTGGGGAAGACAAACAGCTATATAATAAATAAAAGCAGAAAAGCAGATCATCTCAAGTCAGAAGTATAGAACACAAAATTCAAAAGTGCAATGCATCTGTACTCAGGCAAGTATATATTAGTGTACTGTATTTTTGGAAAATAAAATATGAGAACAATGTAAAAGAAATACTGAAACATTTAAGCAAAATTAAATCACTTCAAGCATATGGCATTGGTCCTCATCTTCTATGCTCAATGCTTCTATTTTAAAATTGTTTTAATATATATTTAAATATCTAAATTTTATATTATATATTGTTTTTAATTTTTGTGAGCTGCCCCGAGTCCTTCAGGAGATGGGTGGCATATAAATCAAATCAAATAAATAAATAAATAAAATCTAATGTCAGGTTTCACAAGTGGAAGCAACTGAAATGCTGGCAGTTGCTACATTCTGTTGCTGTTAGTTTCACTTTTAAACAAAATAAAGAAGAGCAAGAATTTCCATGGTTCTAATAACTGCTCAGAAGAGGTAGGAAGTACAAATTTTCTTATCCCACATAAAAATGCCTTTTCTTGTTAACTGCTATAAATGGAAGATAGATTTCTTCAACTGAGCCTAGTTATTCTGGAGATAAATATGGATCAATAATAAGTAGGATCTATGTTATATAGTACTAAAAGAGCACCTGGCTTTTGAAAACCTAGGGTTTCAAACAGAAATGATAATTATCGCAAAAAGGTGGGGATATGTTATTCCTGTGGGCCTCAAAGCTAGGACTTTCTAGATTCCTCCTCTTCTGCTATTTTAGAAAAGAACTATTTTTTTCTTAGCTTAAATTACAATTCTGTGTGTTCTCCACACCAAACTACAACTGGGTTTGTGCATCACATTAAATCGAAACCAACTGTGTTTACTGCTTAGCATAATATGTGAATTTTATTCACAAAAAGGATATAATTACTCATATCGAAGGAATCAGCAATGTGGAACTTGCAGGACCTCAAGGACCTAACATAATGATTTTTAAATTGTTGCAGTTTAACACGATGTTATTTTCTTTTATGGTGCTGGAAAAGTCTCATGACCATGCCTTTATCCAAGTATAATTTTTGGCATCTCTTTCTTCTCTCAAGAAGGAAAGAGAAAGAAGATTTGAATATTTCCTTATAAACAGTAGACATCATTACATTGGATTAATATATAATCAGATTATCCTTTCTCCTGAAATCAATTTGAAGATAAAATTACAAACTATGCATAATACAGTCTAATATAATTAAAGAAATTATAATAAGACAGCTAAAGCAATTTGATGAACTTTTGAAGGAAGTTATTATTTGGATAGCACTGCATTCAAAAGATACTTACATACTACTAAAAAGAAAAAGGAAAGGAAAGAAAAACTGAAAGAACTGCAGTGCTGTTGGTTACATTTATAGCCAGGATTTGAGCTGGAATATTGTACAGTATAGCAAAAAGCTGTAAGAAAGAGTTGATTTGATCTAGGCAAACTTTTTATGATATTTTTGCACACTTATTCTTTTAATTCCATTGGGCTTCAGAACTATAGTGAAGCAGAAAATAATTCCACTTTTATAAATTCAGGACATCAACATCACCAGGGAGAAATTTAATATCTTAATAAGCACACACACAGAAATTGTTCTCCTCTATGCAAAATTACACGAATACAGTCCAGCAACAGTTATACCTTTCTAATGCCATCTATATTAGTTCTAATGTAACTTTGATAGTGTTGGTTTATTAAGGCAAAACTTTTAGCAGATTTGCTAGAAAAGCATCTAGCTGGATAGAAAAGGCTTAGGCACATTGGATGCTGTTGTACACAGAGCAAACATGTAAATTAGTTATGTCACACTGATTTCAATACATCTACTCTAATATATGACTAAATTAAGTTCAATTTCCTGAATATGTCACATTTTTTCTGGGGCCCTTAAGACAGTATGGATTCCTGGTGAGTGTGCCCGGTCTACTACTTGCAGTTTTCTTAGGAAGCTTTTCAGAAATGGTTTGCCATTGCTTGCATCCTAGAGGTGAGAAAATGACTGGTCACTCACCTGGCTAAGACGTGAATAGAACTCATCATCTCTCAGTTTCTAGCCTGATGTCCAGATGTGTTACCAAACTGGCTTGCATTATCATTTTTTTTAATTTTTGGTGTTTATTTTTTTCTTGGGATAGGAAACTACAAAATCAAAAAACCAGCTTTTTGATATGCCACCTACTACAAAACTACTTCTCTATAGTTGAAATCTGTGCTGATTATCAAAAAAAAAAAGGGGGGGGGAGAATTTATGTAGACAGTCGTAGACAAGAACAGAATTATAATTTTACAAGCCTATAATATCATTTTAAAGATTAAAGCGAAGATAAAGTCTCTTAGTAAATACTGGAACTTCTAGTATATTATTTACCTAATACAGTAGAACAGAATCAATTTGCACAAGAAAACTGCATATACAGACATTGGCATTATGCCCATCTAATTGGATACCACAAGAATTACGGCTCCTAAAATACCAAAGTGTAAAGATGTACTTCTCATAAAAAGTACTCAGAGGGGCACAGAAGCTTATCCAAATTCTAACTGAGCTTTTCTATCTCTGATAGGCAGCCATATACATTCTAAGAAAGCTGTGTGGGGCGTAATTAATTTAGGATAAAAGACAATTTTCAGTCAAACAACTTGTGAAGATTAGCTCTTAACTACAGGTTATCAAATTTAGATAATCTATATAATTACAAATTCAACAGTGAGGGATTATAATTTTAATTGTTTATCTTTGAGTCAATCAGTTAAGTTTTTTTATTTCCAATATGTCATTCTAAATACAGTTTTCTAGGGGAAATACTGACATACAAATTAGCACATTAGAAATGTTTATGCAGTAAGAAGGAAAATGTATTCATCCATGGACTATTTAAAAGAAATTATTTAAAATAAACCTGAAGAGATACAATTCTGTTCTTCAGGGAGGCATGTAAAAACATTCAAGGGAACACCTGAACTACTAAAAATAACAGAGATTTCTAATTCCTGGTGTTGTGAATTAGTCTTTCCAGTACCTATGTAAAAACAAAAAACAAAGTGAATTTGGGGTATATAAGATATTAATATCTACATGCTAAAAAACAGAATGAGAAGATATATTAAATGCATGCTCACTATGTCCATTAAACCTTTTCATTTACAAATTGAACTGTAAGATTGAACTGAATTGGACAGAGACCACTGTGTAGGTTTTATGCACTACAAAACTCAATATCCCTTTGTATCAAAAATTCTCTGTGCTACTTTTTTCCAGGAATAGCCATTAACAAGTAAACAACTAATGTAGTAAGTTTAGTAAAACAACAATGGACGAGAGACTATTTTTTCTACCACAAATGATAGAGAGAAAATAGAAATGAAGATGTTATCCAAAAGATCAAAAATATACATCTGCTGGGATTTGTGAACCTCCAAAACATATGCTTATAAAAATCAAACGTTTATAATTAGGGAAATCAATACTTTCATTTGAGGCTTACACTTTGCCGACAAGACCAGCAACCCAGAGCCTATGCTGATATGAGGGTCCTCAACCTGAAAGGCAAGACTGCATGATGCACAACCAGCACAAGTCCCCCAATGCCACAGCTTCATCTTTTAAAAGAAATTAGCCTTGTTGCAGCCCTAGGGTATGTTTTTTAATACTCCATATTTCACCTCAGCCATCCCTCCCAACTCTCTTGTTCTGCTTGAGTCCCCCAAGGAGAGCTATAATTGTTGATTAGCATTCCAAAGTCATGCTTGCATCCTGTGAGCCCGTCATATTTAATTACATTTTAACTATATTCGTCTTCAATAATAGCCTGAACATAATTTAGATAATTATCCCTTGCGTTCTCTTTCTCAGAATCTGTCTGTCTCAGAGCTCCTTGAAATGAATATTGCTTTCTCTGCTCAAACACATAAACAGACTCTTGGGCCAAGTACTTTCATCTTTCAAACAGCAACAGCTGTCACTAAGAAATTCCGTGGCTCTGTGCATCCAGTCAATTCAAAGTGTAATCTTCATGCTTTCTGCTATTTTATTTGGAAGGCAGAAAAGAATACAATTATCAAGGATAAAAGTTCCCTATAAAAGTTTTTTTATTCCTTAAAACTTTAAATGTTTTTGGCATTTAAATACTTGACTGATCAGCTACTAAAGTGATTAAAGTATTGGTCCTGGATTAGAAAGAAGGCAACTCAAATCCTCACAGAAAAATAGGACTCATTGGATGACTATGAGCCAGATATTCTCTCTCAAATTTCTTATAGAATTGACATTTGGGAGATTTTGAGCTCCCAGAGAAAATGTCAGAATGTAAATGCAATGAATTATTCACATTTCTGTTTTAATTTTCCCTGACGTTTTTCTTCAGTTAAACCAAGGTTAAAGGGATAAAACAATCAGTCATTAATCTGTAATAATAATTACAACTTAAAAGGTTGCTACCGGTATTGAAATTGCCTTTTTTATATTGATATTGTCTTCATATTAATGAAATAAATCATAAACAGGAAAGCAGGAAGATAATTCTACTATACAAATCCTGTATCAATCTACCTCAACTTCTTGGTTCTTAATGATGTAGCAATGACTTCTAGAGAGAAGCTATATCGCCCAATGTGGAACACATGTTTTTCATGCATAAGATCTTATATTCAATCTTTAGGTAAAAATCAGTAAACACTGCTGAAAAAATACCTCTTGATAAACCTTGGAAGGTAAGAGATGGGTGAATGATGGAAACATACAGTTGCAAGAAAAAGTATGTGAACCCTTTGGGATTACTTGGAGTTGTGCATGAATTGGTCATAAAATGTGCTCTGAACATCATCTAAGTCACAAAAATAGAAGAACATAGTCTGCTTAAAATAATACTACACAAACATTAGATGTTGTCATGTTTTAATTGAACATAACATGTAAACATTCACAG
>JANHFM010009216.1:26579-40051 GCA_032468115.1 Grayia smithii
GATGAGATTTCGTCGAAACGTTGCCCAGATACTTCCAATTTTACGTGGGAGAAAACCCGAATGACCGAAGACCTACACACACACACACATATACACATACACACACACACACACATTATGCTTATCATAAATCTGCCTTGTTAACAACTCTAAACTGTACATTTCCTCAAAGTGCAGCTTTTGTATACTATATACATTTCACCTCATTCCTCAACATCTATAGCAACCGAGTCAAAAGCTGAACAGTACTGTGAATGGTAGTTACTTTTTGTTAGAGTTTTGTTAGTATTAAAGCAATTGTTTCATACCAAAATTTAATGAACAGTTGGTTTTAAACAGATGCATATACATTCAATTCTATGTGATTAAATGCACACTGAAAGAAAATACCACTTACTTTAGGTCTGAAATTGGTGGTTGGTCCCACATATTCATGTTGGGCTTTTAAAGTTCCCCAGGGATGGTGTATTTTGAAGCATTCGTTGCAATAACTTGCACTACAATCCATGCAGCTCTTTGTGGATTCTTGTGCTGGAGGTTTACATAGATCACACATAATAGCTGTGGCTGCCCTCGCTGCCTGCCTGTACCGTTCTACAATAGTTTCCAAGGTGACATTTCGAAATAGGCCACTGATGCCACGTTCACCTAGATCTACATCATGCCGGCATCCTGGACAAGGGAAGGTAGTTGTCCTAGGAGTCAATGAATTGCGTTTCCAACCTGCATAGATGGTAGGATCTGGTTTAATTACAATGCAATGAAATATGTTTTAAATTTTCAAGAGATAAAGAAATGCTAAAATACTGGATTGCATTTTTTAAAAATTAATGTACAGCATAGTCAGATACTAAATTAGTGCCACAGAGTACTATTATTAAACAACTTTTCAAGTTGTTATTAAACATCTCAAATGAACTATGTAATGGAAAATTACACTAAATGGTTTATAAATGGACAGTCCATGAGTAAAATGTTGGAATGAATACATACATTTAGAATATAGTAACAAACATAATTCAAAATAGTATAATTTAAATGAGAAAGATTGTATAATTGGAAGGATTTGTTCAGTTCCTTCCTTATCTGGAAACTCACAATAGCCTTTTGCAATTTAGGGTCTCCCAACCCAATCTGTTGCAAATGTTTTTAATAAGGTATTTAACTGATCCCATTATTGTTGTGGAGCATAGGGAAAGAAAGAAATCAGCCTGTGAAGCAAAGGAATAATACTATACTTCATTCTCAAACTGCAAGCAATTACTAACTAGTCATTAAAATTACCTCACACAACAGGGTTTTTTCTCCATAAGCATGTAAATATGTGCATGTCACATTATTATGATGTCACATTATTAGCTCCAATATTAGTAATATTCTTTTGGAGCTACAAGATCAACAGCCCTTAAAATATAACTCATGAAATCCTATACAAATTTCTATAGAAAGAAAAGCTGATTTTTCTCACCTTTGATGTCAAAAATAAAGTAAATCCCCCCTCTGAGTTTAAGTAAATCTAGACAACTTTAAAATATTACATATAGTCTTTTTCAGATTCATTTTCCCAAAATATCTGTATTGTTTTGGAAAACCATAATGCAAAGGTAAAATAAATTATATAGCTTCTTTTTACAAAAAGAAACTTTTGAACATAATTCTAAAATATATGGAGAAGGAACATTGGTTCTTACCTGATACGTGACTTCTCGTGGGCTGGAGACATCAGCCAGACTGGGGTAGAGCTCACCTATCAGCATGAGGACCGAGCCTGCCAATCATTTATTTTTGCTTAGTCCCGCCTCCTGACCAGGGAATCCCCAGTCTCGGCGAGAAGAGTGACAGGCTCTGCGTGTTCGTCCAGAAATAAATAAAAGAAAGAAGAGAAACAGAAAACCGAAAAGATTACCAGACACCCATGGGCGGGGCTGGCTGATGTCTCCAGCCCACGAGAAGTCACGTATCAGGTAAGAACCAATGTTCCTTCTCCGATGTGGCTGGAGACATCAGCCAGACTGGGACCTACCAAAGCTAAGAGTCCCCAGAAGGGAGGGAAGATGTCTGGGCTGACGAATTAGGGGCAATGACCCTAATGCAGGACCCTGCGCCCGAATGCTGCATCGGCTGAGGTGAACTGGTCCAGACGGTAATGTTGAATGAAAGGAGACGGCGTGGTTCAAGTAGCAGCTCGACATATCTCCACCCAAGACGCTTGGGTGGCCCATGCTACAGACGTAGCGGTGCTGCGTGTTGAATGTGCCATAACACGAGGAGGCCGAGGCAGGGCCCGGAGGTCATAAGCCTTAGCGATGGCATGCCGGATCCATCATTCCACCATCGAAGGGGAAGCCTTCTGAACCAGAGAAATGGGAGTGAATGAGACGAAGAGAGCCTCTGAGTGCCGAAAAGGAGTAGTCCTCTTGATATAAATACGAAGAGCCCTACGGACACCCAGGCAGTGCCAGCGCCGTTCCAGACAATGAGAAGGAGAAGCGCAAAAGTTAGGCAACACTAGTTCCTGAAGACGATGGAAAGGTGTGTTAACCTTAGGAATAAAGGCAGGGTCGAGACGGAGGACGATCCTGTCAGGGTGAAACACAGAGGTCACTTCTTATGGATAGAGCGGCCAACTCGGAGATACGACGGGCCAATGTGATAGCCACAAGAAAGGCAACTTTACAAGTCAGAAACCGCAAACTCACTGTACGGAGAGGCTCATAGGGGTCGGAAGAAAAGGAGTCCAAGACCAGAGAGAGATCCCAGGTGGGATACCTGTGGAGAACCGGAGGTGATAGGTTGACTGCTACCCGCAGGAACTGCTGCACCAGAGGGTGACGGGAGATGGAATGACGCTTTCCAGCCAAAAGGACCGAAGCCAGAGCAGCCACCTGCCGACGAAGAGTATTAGCAGTTAGGCCTTTCTTCAACCCCACTCTCAGGACTGACACGACCGAGGCTGACAAGGGGTTGAGGGCTTCCCTACGGCACCAGAAACAGAATGCATGCCAGGTGGCAGAATAAATATGCTGCGTCGAAGGGCGATGAGAGACAAGGAGGACATCGATGATGTCATCGGGAACACAGGCCTCCCTCAAGTTGATCCGCTCAGCCGCCAAGCGGTCAACTGGAGCCACCGGACATCTGGGTGAAGAACCCCTTGTGATAGAGCGTCCTCTCTCAGTGGAATCCGCCACGACGGAGCGACGGACAGGAGACGAAGGTCAACAAACCAAGGCTGCCTTGGCCAGTGGGGTGTGAGGAGGACCAGTTCCGCTTGCTCCCAAATAAGCTTCTGGATCACCCGGGGAATGAGGGGAAGAGGCGGAAAGGCGTATAGAAGGCCCCTGGGCCACGGGCTGCGAAGGGCATCCATCACTGCCGCATGAGGAGACGGGAACCAGGCAAAGAAGCGAGGGAGGAGGGCGTTCTCTGGCGTCGCAAACAGATCCACCTGGAAAAGGCCAAAGACGCTCACCAGCTGAAGGAAAATGTCTGGATGTAAACGCCACTCCGCCGGATCCAGGGTACAGCGGCTCAGCCAGTCCGCCTGAGTATTGAGAGTACCCGCAATGTGCTCAGCCTGAAGAGACAATAAGTGATGCTCGGCCCAGAGACCCAACTTCTTGGCTTCTAACATCAAACTACGGGACTGCGTTCCCCCTTGGCAGTTGATGTGAGCCTTGGCTGTGGTGTTATCCGTGAAGACAAGCACATGAGATCGATGCACCAAGTCGGAGAAATGACGCAGGGTGAGGAAAATGGCCCGCAATTCTAACCAATTAATATTATGCCGGACAGCCCACTCAGACCATCGACCCTGGACAACCTGGGCCTCTAGATGAGCCCCCCAGCCATACTGACTGGCATCAGTATAAATTACAAGCCGTGGGGGTCAAAGAATCCCTCACCTTCAGCAATAGCCGGGGACACCCACCATAGCAGGGAGGTGAGAACTGTGGGAGGCACCCTGACTACACTCCGGGATGCACCTCTACCCGTTCTTTGAAAGGGGAGCAGGAACCATTGAAGGTCCCTCAAGTATAATCTGGCCCATGGAGTGACCTTAATTGCAGAGACCATTTTGCCCAATAAGGAAGAAAGGAGGAACAATGACGCCCTACCTTCATGACGGACCTGCAGTACCAGATCCCTAATGCTTTGCTGTCGTTCGTCCGAAAGCCGAACCCAGCCGGCAATGGAATCAATGACGACCCCTAAATGGGCAATGGAGGTTGACGGGGTTAAAGAACTTTTGGCTAAATTAACTGTAAACCCATGATCCTGTAAATAGGAAATGACTATCCGAACATCCCTGAGGGCAAGATCTGGAGACGAAGACTGAATTAGAATGTCATCCAGATAACACTGGATTCTAACTGGAAGGGATCGCAGATAAGCTGCTAAAACTGCTAAAACCTTAGTAAAAACCCTGGGGGCAGAAGACAAACCAAAGGGCAAAGCCCTGTATTGAAAATGCCTCCCAGCATAACAAAAACGGAGGAACTTTCTAAACTCCGGAGCAATGGGAACATGTAAGTAGGCCTCCGTCAGATCCAAGGAGCAGAGGAGGTCGCCCCTCCACACACCAGCTAGAATAGAATGCAACGAGTGCATTTTGAATTTGCGATAAACAACGTACTTGTTCAGACGCTTGAGATCAAGGATAGGACACCATCCCCCAGAAGACTTGGGAACCAGGAAAAGACGAGAGTAGAAGCCCAATCTCAGCTGAGAGAGAGGGACTCGTTGGATAGCTTTGATATCCAGCAAATGCTGAACCTGGCAGGATGAACTGTGTTTCTAACCCAAGCATCTGAAGAGATCGCATCCCAGCGGTCGGCATAGAAAGTCAATTTGCCTCCGATGGGTAAGTCCGAATCAGAACTAGCGCTGGCGGCGGAAAGGATGGCCCCCTCCCCCTAGAAAGGGCCGGTGGCTTGCATAGGGCCTACCCCTAAAGGACCGCTCGGAGGACCCCCTGAGCCGGGAACCTGACAGGAACTGTCTGTATGACGAACCCCAGTTCTGCTGTTTAGGAGAAGGCCGGCGGGAATGGACTGGGAAACAGGAGTCGGACTTAAGAGCGGAAGCTAAGATCTTACGTTTGTCTCTCGTTTCCGTGAGGAAAGGCTCCAACGCCGGTCTGCAGAGATGAGTCCCAGAATAAGGTAAGGAAGCCAACCGCCATTTGTGCTTGAGATCAGCTGACCAATTGCAAAGCCAGAGGAGCCTACGAGCAGAAACAGAAGCCAGAGAACTGGAAGCAAACCTGGAAACGTGCAGAGTAGCATCCACAGAGAATTGCAGTGCTGCAATGAGCTTGTTGACATCTTGTAATAGCCGCAGATTCTCGGGAGGTAGAGTAGATCGCAACTCTTGAAGCCACCGCAGTGTAGTCCTATTGAAGAAGGACGCCAAAGATGAGGCTCTGATGGCCCAAGCTGCTGCCTGATGAGCTTGCTGGAGAGTCAGGTCCAGTTTGCGTTCTTCTGGCTTTAAGGCCTCCTCCAGATCACCTGGAAGAGAAGCATTGGGGCAAAAAGCCGCCACCGGTGCATCCACTGTGTGCATCCACTGTAGGGACCTGTAATACAGTATCAATCTCTTCATCAATGTTAAAGAGTCGTTTGTCCAATTTAGAAGCAGCTAGGGCTGCCGAAGGCAGAGACCAAGGCCTCTTGATGGCAGAGACAAGAAGAGAAGGCACCGGAACCACATTCACAGACGAAGCCGGTTCTGAAAAGAGACTGGGACGAATCTCGAGTTTGGGAAGGAGGCTCCCCTTCAGCCCCAGACCCCAACTGAGCAGCATTCTTGGCTTTGAAAAGGAGGGATCTAAATAAGGCGAGAGAAAAAAGGCTCGTGAAAGGGGGCTGATCGGGGATTAACCCCTCATCATCAGATAGCTCCAAACCTGGGGAGTCTAGTTCTTCCAAGGAGTGAACACTCTCAGTAGTGGCAGAAGGGCAAGTGGCTAGCACAGGAGCAGGAGGATCAGTCCTTTCTAGCTGACCTTGGTCGATCTGAACCTCAACCTCTTCAGAAACCTCAGATGGAGAAGGGGAGCGTTGACGAGACTCCGCCAAAAGGACCTTGAATTCCTGGCGAATTACTTCTGCCATCAAGAGACGTAAATCAGCTGGCAAGGAAGCGGCTTGGGGTTGAGCTTCCAATTGAGGAGCGGAAGTCTGGAGGGGCCTAGCAGGCAAGGAGTTACCCCAAAGAGCCGCATTAGTTACCAAGGGTTCACAGTCCCTTAAGGACACGTGACCCACACTACTGGCAGGGGAGGCAGACCGCTCACGGTTCCTAGTATTGCGAGAAGCCTTGTCACAAAGGCGCTGGAGCTTCATATGCTTACGCTGTTCAAACTTAAGAGGTAGCTTGGGCCTGCCTTTTGCTCTTAGGGGCTGTCTGAGGGGCCTTGGAACGGCCCTTCTGAATAGGAGCAGCCTGCTCTGCATTATCATCAGGAACTCCATCATTATCCCCTGCTCTCTGAGATTTGCTCTTAGCCTTAGGCATCTCGCTGACAAACTATGTTACAGCTGCAGGCGAGTAGAAGGAAGGATATTTGTCACAAATTTTATTATTATTATTATTATTATTATTATTATTATTATTATGGACCAAACAGCCAAACTAGAGGCGTAATGCCAATATCTGAAGAACGTTCCCCCAGTAAACTGGGCAGAGACATATACACCAAAAGCGGCCCATGAATGGGAAACGCTTATACAGCCCAACGATCCCCCCTTGGGGTAGACCGCTATACAGCCAACCAATTAAGAGAAGGTAAGAAATTGGCGTCTGGAAGGCCCTGGGCTCAGGGGGAAGGCAACCACTAGGAGTTAAATAAATAGGGCACTCAGCAGAAGAAGACTATAAACGGCAATAGAAGGGGAAGAAAATTTGAGAAATTCAAAGAAAACCTGGCAGCAATTGGACTAAGAATTAGTCCAAAACCAAAGGCCAGAGCCAAACCTCAGGCAGAAAGGGACAAACACGCCTATCTAGCCGAAGGACCGAGCCGAGACTGGGGATTCCCTGGTCAGGAGGCGGGACTAAACAAAAATAAATGATTGGCAGGCTCGGTCCTTATGCTGATAGGCGAGCTCTACCCAGTCTGGCTGATGTCTCCAGCCACATCGGAGAAGCAGCCTGCCCAGATTCAACACCAGCCAGAGGCGAGCCCACAGATATAATAGTGCTGGCAGGAGAGGCAGCTACTGATCTTGAAGCCACTTTAATGGCTCGCTGAATGGCCTTTTCCATGGCCTTCTGCCTCTTGAGGACCTCCTTCTCAGCAGTCTTGGAGGGCCTCTTGGATGCTGAAAGCTGAAGCCTGGAAGTTCTATCCCTTTTAGAAGGCTCCACAGAGGGAGCAGCCATAGTCTCAGAGGCCTGTGGGCATTTTCTAGAGTCCCAGGCTGAAGGAGCAGTGGCCATCTTGAATTAATAAAGTCAGGCTTAGTAGGCCTCTAAAAGGCCATGAGGCATGCCCAAAATGGCAGCCGGAGCTACAGGGAACACTCCAAAACCCCGCAGTTAAATCCAAGCCTCCAAGGAGGCTGTAAGCTCTCTGCTAGAAGAATCCCCCCCCCCCCAGGCCTTACCGGGCGATCGGAGAGCTTGCTTGCTGCTTCAAAGATTCGTGAGGGGGAAGCCTCCAGGCACCTTCTCTTTGCAGAAATCGGCCTAGCGTGTGGGCGAAAGCCCAGGGACACTGAAAAGGCCTGCTGCCAGGTGGCAGAACCACCTACAGGCAGCCCTCAGCGGGTTCCAACCAAAGCCATTCACGCTGGTAAGGCAGGACCTTCAACCAGACACCTGGGAGGTCCTGCTGGTCATCTGCCAAAGGCAGGCATCAGCGGGCTCGGGCGTGAGCCCTTCATGCTGGAAAGAAGGGCTCAGTCAGCAGACTGGGAGCCCTTCAGAAATCCCTGGCAACACAACCTTCAGCTGAATAGGGATAAAAACCACCTCAAACTGGAAATTTTTGCCAGGTAAGGAGTAGAAAGGCCAGTAATCAGGAAATTTAGGCAGCTCAGCAAAAGACGTCCTAACAGGTCGGACTGAGTCTGAAAGCTGGAAGCAAGAGGAAGTGGAGGAGTTTACCAACTTGCAGACCCAATCCTATGACATTGGATGAGAGTAAACCCTTTCCTGACTGCTGGCCCCACTCCCAAGGAGAATGGAGGAATATTGAGGAAAACTGTACTGCCGTTATCATCCTCCTCATTGTCATCATCATTTTAATTGTATTCTGTCTTTCTGTCTTTCTGCCTAAAAGGGGTAGGTAATTAATGACTTGGGTTTTTTTAGTACCCAAGCTCGGCAATGGTGGAACTACTGTATTCTGTGAGTTTAAAAAAAAATCAATTTTGATTCTTAACATGTCCTTTTCTAAATTTTTGGACTCTGTCAGCTTCTGTGACAATTCCACAGAACACTGCAAGCTGAATCATTCCAAAAACAACAATGTACTACTTTTCTCTGTTCTGGAATAAGCCAAATATAGTAATTGCTCATAAATTTTAGACTTCTAAAGCAAAATGCTGCATTTTCTACTTCTAGGTTATGATATACTGCCAGGATTCAAAGTACCTTGTATATGGATGACAGAATGGGTCTTACTTAAAATAAAAGCTATGAAATAATGAAAAAACCTGAAAGTACTCTTTGAAATCTTGAAATATGAATGTCTAAATTCATAAACAGTACATGGCGAATGAGACAAAAGTAGTGTAATAATATATAAACAATGAGGTTTTTTATTTTACTAGCAACTTAGAGGAAAATTATGTCCTGCAACAAATGTATTAATATATTATATTAAACTCCTTTCGTTGTATCATGAAAAATTCCATATGTTTCACAGTTTAGAGAATTGAAAGTTGAATATTCAGTGTTCTAATAGCTAAGCATATTGTGTGAATTTCCACTGATCTATAAGCACTAATTTATATTTTAAGTTATGCGCAACAATAATTTATTGCTAGACTAGGAAGTTGTATAAACTGAAGACTCATGCAACCTTACCAGTGACAGCTTTTTAAAGATGGCAATATGAATTAAGGAAAATGCTGAATCCAGTTACTAAATAGATGTATTACACCACTTAGAAAAACATTTTAACATTTTGGACTTCACTAAGGTTATTCAGCTTTAGAAATCTTATTTACATTGCTTAACATTTATAAATATTAAAAGAACAAATGGAAAATATAATTTTGTACACGTTTTCCAAGTACCGTAAATGTAGCTGGATGGATTGTTTGTGTTATATATTTATTTGGTCTGGCAAGGGTGTGAGGGGCTTAATTTTCTCAAGTGGCATTTCATAGCAAAAATTATCATTAATTTTAGATCTGTGGGTTCCTTCTTCTACTCTAAGTGGCTGACAAAAATGGGTCAATTAAAACCTTCTGAAAATTTCTTGCACTAACTAAAATTACTTTCCAAAGCCAGAATTTGATATTTCTTTGTAATTAACCATAAGGTTACACCATATGGCATGACAAATCGTTACCAAGGAAAAGTTTAAAGTTCTAAGCCCTTCTTTCAATTATTTAGATGGAAAGAAAGAGCACACTGTATATAGAAAAAAGCTCAGTGTTGCTGTCTGTAGACAAAGGGCTAAAAATGGTTTAACTTCCATAGATGTGCAGTCAATGTATCTAGATTTAGATTTCTATTGCACCATCTCTTTGATATTAGTGTAAGTCTTGTCCTGTGTAAGTCTTATTCTTGTCCTGTGGAGAGTTGTCATGGCTAGTTATTTTGCAGCAAGTTGGCCTCAGCAACTTGGTTATGATGACTTGGCCATGGTGAATTGTCATAGACACCCCCCCTCTCCCTATCCAGCAATGCCAAAGTTGCAATGTCCTGGGAAGCCAAAGCTTCCCTAAGCCAGTCACACTTGCCCTCATCACTCTGCACTCCAAGATGTCTGCCACCTTTGCCATCTTCTCGCTACCACTGCTTACAAGGTCTGCCTACCCTTGCCCTTTGCAAGACTGCCCACCTGAAGCCATCTTCTCCAGCTCTCATGAAGAAAATGCATGCATAAACTTGGGAAGAAAGTCCAGCTGGCATGCCTGGTCAGCAGTAGAAGCAAGAAAGGCCAATTAGAGCAGCAGGGGCCATGGACTACAGAGTGCCAAAAGGTCATAGATGGGGGGAGAGGTGGCTATGGGGAGTTGTAGCACCTCTATGTTGTTAAGTGTAGGTGGGCTGGCAAGTGCCTGAATTTTGATCTTATAACTACAGACCATTGCAGTGGTCACAACTATGGGGACCAGTTTTAAGTCCTTTAATTCAGTATCAGTATAACTTTGAGTGGCCTCTGAACAAAGAGTCATAAGTCAAGGACTACCTGTATTTAAATATCTGTATGCTTTGAAATTTCAACATTGTAAAACACTGTAGAGGGCAGAGGAAATGGCCTTCGATAAATGTCTCACAGAAACCCCTCCTTATTTCATTCAAAGATGAAGGTTGGGAAGCACATTCAGATTTGCAAGATTCTGTTACTACAGCTTTACAATAAAAATAGTGCTGACCTACATGAGATTGGTTTCCTTGTCTGGTTTATGGTAAAGAATGGATATGCAGCTGTTAAGCAGCTGTTCTCCAAGCTTCCCATCAGCTTAAAGAACTTAAAGAACAGAATGATATGTAGGGAGAAATGTCAGAGAATAAGCTGACTTCATAATCAAGGTACAAAGGTTTGGATGTGTAGTCACTTTTTGTTTTTGCAAACTGGAATTGCAGTGTCCTAAACTCAGCAACACCTTTTTGGAGGTGTCAGGGGCTACTCCACGCACTTTAAGGGAATGTGGGAGGGGAAGGGAGGTGCAAATGATGAAAGCAGCTTTGCACTGAACCAATGCAAGCTCTTTCCCTTTTAAACATGTACCATGACATCACACACATGTATAAAAAGAGCAGGGCTTCAGTAGTTTTGACGATAGGGTAGTGGTGGATCTTGCAGGTGCTTTTGATGGAGGGCCAAAGATGAAGGTGTATGGCACACAACTACAATTACTAATGCAATGAAAATTACAGGCTTTGTTTTCCCATTTAGCCCTTGGTGACAGTTTGTTTGAAATACAAACAAATGTATACAGTGATAGATCAAATAGATCACCAGAAAAATCCAACAATTGAATCCCATTATAGAGATTCATCTTTTTTCCCCTTTTATCTTTTCTTCTCTTAGGATTTAAAAATGTTTTCTACTTTGGGCCCTTGAGACTTTGGGCTGACTATTCAAGAGAAGAAATATTTTCTTACTTTAAATTTGTTATTTTTTCAATTTTAATCCTGTTGTTGACAACTTTCCCCTGACTTAGTCTTTTGGGACAGAATGCTTAGCCTTCTGAGCATGTCTGAATTTAGGCTTTTCATCCAAATATGGAAGAAACTTTCCCTGGAATCTCTACTCCTTATTTAAACATATATAACGATTTCCTTTCTTGTTATAATATTTGGACTTGACTATATAGTTGAAAATCTCAGAAACTGTGTTTAATTAACTTGGCTAATAGGAGTTCAGGTGAGGCTAGAATCACATAATTAAAGTGCTGCTAACTTTGCCAAAGGGTTTTTATTTGCAATAATTTCATGTAATGAGTACAGTTTTTGTCTTTCTTTTCTAGCAGATTTCACTAAAAATGAAAGTGAATTAAATTTTAAATACTGTAAGCTCTGGATGTTACAGTGACCCCATCTTGTGGTTTACATCCATAATTGTACTATCCCTGTAACTATTCCTTGTTTCATATTCTAATCATGCATATTCTCCTGAATTTTATTTTTCCTAAAATGCATAAATTTATCCGATGTATATAGTTTCCCACAATAATATGAATTTTTACGTCATAGAATAGTAAATATTTAATAATTTTCTTCACTGTTTTAATTAATATAGCACACACACACATCAGGCAAAACAAAAAAACCTTTTCATTTTTTCTTATGACTTACATAATTCCTAAAACAAACCAACTAAAGTCTGGATAATAAACTGACTTTGATCATATAAAACAATTGTAATGTGTCTAGATTTTGCTGATAGTGTAGAAATAACTTTATAAAAAGTAAAAGTTCACTCAGATTTGTCTCTAATGGCTTCATGGCTTCAGTCCTTAGAATTTTGTTTGATGGCTACTGAAACATTTTGTCAGCACCTTCTTCTGGGATATTATTTAACTTCCAATTCTATCTTATACAATATCATATTTTATGAAAAGCCAAATAATTTGATTTTGAGGAAATGGAAATTGGCAACCTTACAATATTTCCTAAACGATCTTGCTGTTGGTATATTATTGACTGTTTTTCCTAAGATATATAAATGGGTACATCCTAATAAACTGATTCACTTTCTATTGCTAGCTGCCAATTTTCTTTATAAAACACTGGAAAACCATATCTTCCAGTGGATCAGGGGTATTTAAAATTATAAATAATTGCTCTGGCTAAAAAATGAACACAATAACAAAGAACTCTGGGAAACACTACAATGAAGGTCACTTTTTTCCAACACACTTATAACTTTATTAGCCTTTATGTTTTTTCTAACAGAATAATTTATTTATACAAATATTTTATATTATTTTTTGCCGTTTTCTTTTCTCACCATTATTTTTGTCCCTGGTTTATTTTCTTTTCATCTCTACGTATTTTTCCCTCATTTTGTTTTTCCAATTAAAAACAAAAAACCCATACACATTACAGCATGCTGATATTTAAAGCTAGAGAAAGAATGTGTTTATTTATTTACAAAAGTAATGTGCATTTTTAAAAAGGTGTTCTACAGAGCAGGAGTCCCCAATCTCTGGGCTGCCGTGAAATGTTGGCAATCGGGTTGTGGAAACTGCAGGCAAGCATGTTTGTACTCATCCCCACTTGCATGACCAATGCGCAAGCATATGCACACACACTCCATTTGTGTGAACTATGGGTGAGTGTGCATGCTGTTTGTGCAAATAGAGCTGTGCTTGCGTGCTTGCTGGCCGCTTGTGCAGGACCATCCTCTCTCTCCCCCTTCCCCTGCCAGTCTGCAGGAAAGATTGGGGAACCCGCTACAGAGGATTATTTATTTATATTAAAACTGTAAACTGCCCGATAGCCAATATGCTCTGAGTGGTTTACAGCAAACAGCTAAAATAATTTCTAACAATAATAATTTCTGTGAAATTAACACTCTTAATGCACTTAATTGCATTAAATCTCTCAAGATTCGATGAACCTATTAACCTTTCTTATATTTTTTTAAAAAGCCTTAAAAAATTGGGCTGGATATCCTCTCTGATAATGTTATCAACCCATTATTTTCTCTCTCAGCAAAAAAAAAAAAAATTTAAAGGCAGCACTGTCACACAAAAAAAGCTGTCACTCCAGTTCTACAGAAGTAAACAAGCAGGCATCAAAAAGATCAGTTGAATAATTTTGATTGGTGGGATCCA